>PITA01004409.1:29596-124051 GCA_004023965.1 Spilogale gracilis
CGCCTGGGTGGCTCAGTTGGTTAAGCGACTGCCTTCAGCTCAGGTCATGATCCTGGAGACCCGGGATCGAGCCCCACATCGGGCTGCCTGCTCGGCGGGAAGCCTGCTTCTCCCTCTCTCACTCCCCCTGCTTGTGTTCCCTCTCTGCCTGTGTTTCTCTCTGTCAAATAAATAAAATCTTTAAAAAAAAAAAAAAGAAATGAATTAGCTTTTTTTTTTAAAGCTTTTATTTATTTATTTGACAGACAGATCACAAATAGGCAGAAAGGCAGCAGAGAAAGAGGGGGAAGCAGGCTCTCTGCTGAGCAGAGAGCCCGATGTGGGACTTCATCCCAGGACCCTGGGATCATGACCTGAGCTGAAGGCAGAGGCTTAACTCTCTGAGCCCCCCAGGCTCCCATGAATTAGCTTCTTAAAGATCTGGGGTTTTATTAAACAATGAAGTAACAACTAAATCTCCAAGTTCTTTAGGAACACAACTTACAATGTCTGAGGAAGGCTAGCAAACCAAAATTTTGGGTTCACATTCCATTTCTAGGAAAAGTAAAGATTATACTTTTAAAAATCTCCTCAGGCTTCCAGGCCAATGAGCGTCTCTTTTTATAATCCATTAGAAACTGGAGAAACAGAATTATTTTCTGTTTCATCTCTTTACTTCCACATGATCTGGCCCAAGCTCCCCCCACTGGCTGGCTGTGAGTTTTTGGACAAATGATTGAACCTCCCTGATTGTTAGTTTTCTTATGTGTAAAATGGGGATGATAATTTCCCATTGGGTTGTGGTAAGGATTAAATATAACGTGGACAGTTTCTAGTCTGTCTCATTATATTTTGGGTGTTATTCATAGTGTTACTATGTTGTTGGTGGAGATAGCATAACATGGTGGCACATATCATGGACTCTGGTGTAAGGCTGACCAGTTTCTTGTCCTTGAAAAGGCACTCATACTCCTGCCTGTCAGTTTTCTCACCTATAAAAATGTAATAATGGTATCTACCTGAGGGAATTTTTATGAGGATGAAATACTTTAATGTATATCAAAGTACTGAGAACAATGTCTAACACATATTAAGTGCTATTATAAGTGATTATCTGAATTAAATAAAATATTCAATCCATATTTTAAGTACTAGGTGGATGGAATGACGATAGCACAAAATTAAATCATGTTACTTTTGTTTCCTCAATATTTTTTTTCCTCTGAAGTGTTCAGTAACCAGAAGAATTGTGTGTTCTGAGATTGTTGGTCCAAAGTGTGCTCAATTTGACTTATTCCCAAAGATGGGATTGTTAGGATAGCAGGTTAATGCGTCAGAATCGTCAACATTGGAGATGAGTCAGCTGATGTCTACTCCCTAATTCTTCAGTGGGGTCCAAGAACACAAGAGAAGTATTCTGAATAGATATAGCCTTCTCTATTTATGTTTATGGGACTACTACCATCCATTCAAATACAGAAAAGTAGTTGTGGACTGAAGAGACTAATTTGCTTTTAGAAATTAAATGTCTTGACTGTCCCTAGGCAAAAAGGCATTCACGTAGAGGGAAAAAATATATATAAGCAATATTACTCTGTTCCTCCTCCCGTAAGACTCTTCATAAAGAATGGCCCAGTAGGCTAGAAGACTTTCATGCAAATCAGAATTATTTTCCACAAGGCAAATGAGAATTTTGATTGCCTCCCTATGTTTTAGAAGTACTAAGAGTTTTTCAAATGAGGTCCAAAGTGCAGCAAAACATAATCATCCAACTTGGAAGGCAGCCATGGAATGGGATGACTGAATAAATATTGCCATCTAACATCATTTGTCTCACTCAGCTCTAGTGGGAATGGGAGAGAGGTTGGGGAGGAATTTCCTGCCAAAATCCAAGGTTAAACCCAAAGAGAAGTTAGTACCCTCCAGGGGCCATTGTTTCCCCATTATGAGCCTTGGATGTGATTTCATTTCAGTGATTATTCTTAAAAATTGTATTCTGAAGGGGGATATACAGAGCCAATTTTGAACATCTTTAACTTGAAAATTCATCAGGAAATATGGTTGGTTTGCATGGATACAAATATATACCTTTGCTGTTGGCCTTTTCTTCAGTATATTTTTTCTACTGAAAAATTAGGGCCATTAAAAATTCCTTGCAGTATGGCCATTTGATTATTAAAGTGAGATTGTGGACACCTCCATTAGCCCTTGACAGAGGACACAAATCATAAGGTAGAAATTGTAATGTAAGCCTTGAGACAATGGAGTAACTGAACAGACCTGAATCAAGCATAAACAATGAAGTGGTTTGAAAGGGTTGGTCTCCCCAAAATGTCACGTTCCACGGAAGAATGCTTTCTCTATTTGATCTGTCACCAGAGCTCTCAAAACATGACACTCCTTGAACATAATATACTTTGATGATAAACTGGATTAACTTTCCCAGTACAAGTGAAAGGCCACCTGTTGCCAGAATGGCCATATTCCTCGTTGGCTGTCTTGTAGCTGTCATCACTTCAATGCAATCTGCAGCCGACATGCTGGAATATAATGAATATGTCAGAAGTTGGAGGTCAGCCATCCAAGTACATGAAAACTTGGCTCGCCTACAGTGTCAGCATGGAGGCCTTCCCTATCATCTTGTGCAAAGGATTTCTGCACCACTTGATTTGTTTGCACAGGGTTTGTTGCTGTTGGATGGGGCATATTTCTGTCTTTTTGACAGCCCATTCAAATATTTGCAGTGTGGAAAAATAGGGCTTCTGGTTTCAAGCTCTTCAAATAATAATAGGTGGTGTGAAATGCTGTGGTAGCTGATGGTGGTGGGGGTCTGTTGTTGATTGTTGGTGGAGAAATATCCACGGGGACTTTTAGAAGTGTTTTGATTGGAGTGGAGAGAAGGGTTGGTTGGAAAGTGAGAGCTACTGAAGAAATTGTACAGGTGCTCAATTTCTACCTTCTCCTGCCTACCTTTACCATACAATGGTGTTGGGTCAGTTGGGCCACAAACTCTTGGTAGAGGGAAGTATAAGATGGTACATCCTAATTATTTATAACATATATAAATAATGTCATATATTTATAACATACATAATATAATATGCATCAATTTTTCCAGGTCACAATAATGAGGAATAATAAATTTTTTGCTTATTTGTGTCATATCTGTTCTTTTCTTCTTCTGAAAGAGTAAAGTCTGCTTTAGCTAACAACATCAGGAAGAGACCTTCTGAAATCTTAGTATGATTAAAGAATCATGAGTATTTTCATTGGTTGAAAGTAAGAAAGCTTAAAGGCCATCTTAGCTATTGTTAAACGCTTGCTTCAACTCTCTAAACTCCAAGTAAAAGGACAGTTCTGTTCTTGGTTTTAGCTAGGGTAGAGTTTCTCAACCTTGGCACTGTTGACATTTTGGATTGGGTGGAGGGGGTGCTGTCCTTTGCATTGCAGGATGTTTAGCAGCATCCCTGGTCTTTACCTACTGTATACCAATAGCTCTTTAGCAGTGATGACAATAAAAACATCTCCAGAGATCCCAAATAGCCATTGTCCTGTGGGACCCACTAAGGGACACAATTGCCCACAGCTGAAAAACACTGAATTAGGGGTATACTGTCATCCTAGAAGTATGTCAGATGGTCATAACATAAGGAAGCAAACTGTAGACGTAAACCCATCCTCCTAACTCTTTCCCACCCAGTTTTAACATCAAAATGTCAACTGAAAAGGAGTGGGAGATTTATTGCACTCTATACCATAATTCACATTCATACATCCTAAGTGAATGGGTTTGGGCAGCTAAGGGTATAAGATTATCTTCTGTTGGTTTGGGTAATAATAGCAATAATAGCTCTTCTTTATCGAGGGGCAATTATGGTGCCCCACCCTGTGCTCAGTCGCATGTGCTATTTCATTAGCTCCTTCTAACAAATATAAAAGTTAACTACATTATCATAGTCTCTTATTGGATTAGTACACTTCCCAGATGAGTAAAATCTTAGAGCTTTTAAATAACTTGCCCAAGCTTATACCCTTAGTAACTAACAGAGCTTATACTTTGAAACCAGGTGGTCCCACCAAGAATTTGGATATTTTAACTACTTACATACACTTTCTCCCTATGTGGATTGGATCACAATAGAAGAGGATCTGCTCCCAAGGCCTGAACTGTCACTTGTCCCCAACCGCTGATGCTCAGCAGATTTCTTTCCAGCACATTCACATAATTTAGGCCTCAGTGAGTCACATCCTATAATCATTTTATGAGAACAGAGTGGCAAATAGCTAATTTAAAATTATCCCTGTCAAAAGAAGATAAGAAAATTACGCGTGGGTTTGATAAAAAACATTTTATATCTCTTCTAAAACACTTGTTAAATTTTATCGAGATGTGACCTTATAAACTTAAGACCAATGCATCTGCAAGCTGTGTGCTCAGTAGGAGCTCAGATCCCTACTCCATAGTTAATTTGCTTTAATTACCTTAATGTTTAAGTTTTGCTATTTGTTTCCATCACCTCTAACATCTTCTACATGTGTCAAGGGGAAATATCCAAATAGTGCATTTCTTTCTTTTTTCTTTTTTTTCTCTTTTGCCTTGCTGGTAGAGATTTAAGAACTAATGTAATAGTCAAAAGTCAGGCAGAGTGAACAAAACAAAAGCTGAGACACCAATTGGTGCACAGCCTGGGAAATGAGCTAAAAAATCTGCCATCATCTATGATTTCTTAATCCAATATCAGAGCTCTGTTCCCCCTTTCTTTATTTATATATTCCTTTAATCATTACCTACCTTCATTTATGCTGTTGCCATTTTCCAAATTGATCACAAATGTAAGAAGAGTCTTCTCTTCACTTTTATTTAGTTTCATAAGTGGGAGAATTAAGTCATTTCTTCATTAATGCTTAACAGACACTAAATATTTACTGTCTTGTGGAGCCCAGTAGATGAGTCAGAGTGGGAAACATATCAGAGCAGAAGATACAGACAATGCCTGGCATATGGATAATATCAGTACTGCATGATGGAAGACAGAAAAAGTGATGAATCGTCATTACCATATTTCACTGATTACTTTTGAAGTAATCATTTTCATGGAGAATTTCAAACATATACAAGAGTGGAAAAAAGAGTAAGTGAACCCCCGTACACATCTCACTTGCCTCGAAAGTGATCAAACCATGGCAAGTCTTGTAGCATACTATATTGGTTATCCATTGGGGTAAAATGAATTATCCCAAGTTTAACATCCTAAAACACTGTGTATTTATTATGTCACAGTTTCCTTGGATTTGGTCTTCAGATAGGGATTATTTGGATCCTCCGGCTAATCTCACAAGGCTGCAGTCACCTCATTCCGCCTGGGAAGGATCCACTTCCTAGCTTACTCAAGTGGTTGTTGACAGGAGTCATTGACTCATGAGCTGTTGGGGGGAGGCCTCTCTCCATTCCTTTCCATATGGCTATCCCTATAATGCGTCTGACAACATGGCCCAAGCTTGCGAGCAGGAAGGGAAGCCATGGTGTTTTTTAACCTAATCATAAAAGAGACATCCCACCATCCTTGACAAATTCTGTTCTTTAGGAATAAGTCACTAAGTCCAGCCCACACTCAAGGGGACAGAATTACATAAGGGCATATCTACCAAGGTGAGGATCATTAGGAACTATTTTAGTAGTCTGCCAACACACATACGCACCACTCTTCACCTCTGTTCTCCTACATTATTTTTTTTTTTTAAAGATTTTATTTATTTGACAGAGAGAAACACAGCCAGAGAGGGAACACAAGCAGGGGGAGTGAGAGAGGGAGAAGCAGGCTTCCTGCCGAGCAGAAAGCCCGATGTGGGACTCGATCCCAGGTCTCCAGGATCATGACCTGAGCCGAAGGCAGTTGCTTAACCAACTGAGCCACCCAGGCGTCCCTCTCCTACATTATTTTGAAGCAAATCCCAGATTTCATATTAGCGTTTCTGTAAGTATTTCAACATGGAAGGGCACCTGGGTACTTTAGTCGTTAAGCGTCTGCCTTCGGCTCAGGTCATGATCCCGGGGTCTTGAGATTGAACCCTGCATCAGGCTCCTTGCTCAGCAGGAGGCATGCTTCTCCTTTTCCCACTCCCCTTGCTTGTGCTCCCTCTCTTGCTGTTTCTCTCCCTGTCAAATAAATAAATAAATAATCTTCAAAAAATATTTCAACATGGATTCCTAAAAGGTAAGGGCTCTTTAAAAAACCATGTCACCATGGTACCAATATTATAGGTAAAGTTCTAAATGATAAGAACTTACTTTCATCAGTTTTATTGGCAGTGTTTCCTCCCCTCCTTAGGGGTTTTTAAAATAATTGTGTTTCTCAGTGAAATGATCATATTTGATGAAATATATTATTAACAGTGAAACAAGCGCACACACACACACACACACACACACACACACACACACACGAAGGAACTGTCCTCTAGAGCTAAGTTCAGGAGATACAGGGATTTTCTTTTCTTTCTTCTCTCTTTACACAGCTTTTTTTTTTATTGATATAGGTATGCCCTGGTCCTTGAAAGTTTGCAATATGCCACTGAATTTTTATGACCTACATTAGTACCTATTTTTCACTAAGTGAAAGAAATTTGAGGAGGATTTTGCTGTAAGGAGAAAAGCCATTACTGTACTAATGCAAGTCTTTTGGACAAGCAAAGTGGCAAAATGTGGAAAGGGGAGAGAGGCTCTTGCTTTATGCCATTTCAGCGTATCAGAGGTTTCACAGAAATGCTTTAGTTTTGGTTGGTGGGTGACACATGGAATCCTGCTCTTCCTTGATACCAGGATACCAGACACCAGAGGTTGTTAGATACACCATGAATTTTATAAGAGCTTTTCAGAAGTGGAGGGGCGGGGAAGCACCTATATTTATAGGTGTTTACACAGCTTTTTTAAGTTTAATTTTATTTTTCTGATAGACATAATACACTCTTCAGTTCGGAAGTTTGATTTGAACCCAGGCCTTTTCACATCCAAGATCCAAATATCCTCGAGTCTACTTTGGACACCGCCCATAGCGTCATGCGGACCTCCTGCACGGCACCTCATGACCCGTCCCGTCTTTTCTAATCTGTCTCTCTTCAGCACATGTCAGAACAGAAGACTAATTTCAAGGCATATCACAGTATTCTGAGCTTGAGAAACTGTTCCAGTGTGGTTAGAGTCATTATTATATTTTCCCCCTTCACCGAATGGTATATTGGCCCTTCAACAGTTCTTAAGAATCAGCAGGAGGTTTCTGATGGATGGGTGCTGGTCCTGGAGCGGTAGCTGTTTGGGCTTCAAGACTGGGCACTGCCAAATGTTTATAGTTTTGAGAAAGCCATGCCTTATTCTGAGAGATTTGGCAATTTTTACTGTCTTTAATTGTATTGTGCAGAGCATGACAGTATCCTGCGAAGATAATTATTATTTGTTTCTCTGTTAAATTTTAATCAATTCTTTTAAAAGCCATTTTAAATGACAATTAGGATGCAAATTTAGAATGAGGTTCAACTTCATGCCATACTAACAAGGCTCAGCTCTCAGCTTAGGTGAGACTCAGATGAATCTCTAACCTCCTATCTACATGCTAATTTGTACATGTGCAGGCATTGACATCTATGTCACAACTCATTCCTCTGCCAAATTTCTCTTGGCACCGACTATAAATTACATATGAATTTGAGTTATGTTAAAATGTGAAAAGTTCTGCATCTTAGACTTGATGAAATACAGTAATAAATAACATTTGTAGAGTGTGTGTAATATGCTAGATACTTTACCCATCTTATTTCACTTAATTTTTATAGTTCTCTATCAAACTGTACTATCATTGTCCCCATTTTACAGATGAAGAAAACTGGGTTGTGAGGAGTCTAAGTCAGTTTTTGCCCAAGGAAAAGGCAGAACTGAGTCAGAGCTTGAACTTGAAAGCACATGCTATCTTTACTTCTCTACTTCCCTTCAAGTAAAGCCTTACTTTTTTAAAAAAATGTATTTATTTACTTGAGAGAGAGAGAGAGCATGAGAAGAGGGAGGTGGAGAGGGAGAAGCAGACTCCCCGCTGAGCGGGGAGCCTGATACAAGACTTGACCCTGGGACTCGAGGATCATGACCTGAGCCAAAGGCTGTCTCCCAACAGAGTGAGCCACCCACGCGTCCAAAGCCTTAATTTTTTTAAGGCTCTAATGGGACTATCTGATAGAACTTTCTTTGATGCAAATGTTCTCTATCTGTGCTAACCAAAATATTGGCCACTAGCCACCTGGGGCTACTGAGCATTTAAAATGTGGTTAGTATGAAAGAGCAATTAAAGGTTTAATGTTATTTGATTTTAATTAATTTCAGTTTAAATAGGCACACAGGACTGGTGGAATGCAACAGTAGAATGAAGGTCACTATATTCGCAGGAAAATACCAGGGAGTTAAGGAACATAGAGTTCACTTATTCTCTTGCAACAATCATGTCTACACAAGTCCAAGTATTCTGAAGTAATTATTTCTCCGAGACAATCTGACTGTTCTCATGGTCATTTGGAAGCTGGTCAGCAAATTCCTGCTTAAAAAAGTGGCAACTGGAAAACTATCTTAACCACTGGTGGGGATTTACTCTTGATACAGAAAGGTCCCTCATGGGATTCTTTTTCCGTTCACGGGTACAGGTTTTCGCTGATGTTATTAACACTTCACCTTTGTAAACTACTTTTCATCTTACTATCCGTTTTCAATCCTTGACGAAACTTTCCCAAACACTCTATAAGGTAAGGAGAATCCATTTTACAGATAAGGACATGCAGATTCAGAGAGGTTATGTGACTTGCCTAGTGTCACACAGGTAAGGAGTGGCTTGCGCCAGAGCTGCTATCTAGATCTTTGGCCTTCGGATCAGTTGTGTTTTCCTCTGAACTATTTTTCCACTTCTGTATTGAAACATATTTTTATTCAAAAATAAATAAACACCAAACAAACTCTGCTGGTTAGAAACTCTGGCCGTGGGTGGAGATGATTCCACGCAAGCAGATGGAACGAGGTGTCACATAATGGAGCCTTTGCCCCTCCTAAGAGAAGCCTTTAAGGATGGTTTGAGCAATGTCATTGTTTGCAGGTTGACTGGATTCCAGCCAAGAGCCAATGCGAGGACACTAATTCTGCTGGTCTTCAAAGTGGCCATATGAGCAAGGGCTAGATTTGTGCTTCGAAGAGAAAATGAGTACATCCTAATCTCAATTCCTTTCTGGGTATTTTGGTTGGCTTCAAGTACCGTTCTTTTTGTAATTAAGTGGGAAAGGGAAAACAGATGGTTACCTTGTCAAATCTTGTTTTCAAGTTAAATACACACAGCCCTCTCTTGCTAAGTAGGATAATTCCTTTTTAATGGTAACGGTTTCAGGTAGGCAAGCACTGGCGATTTTGTAGAGGATCCAGGGGCTATCCGTGTACCGTCCACCTGCTTAAACAGCGCCCTTGGAAAAAGAAAAGATCCTTAATTTTTATGGAAGCACCACCTGTAGTCTTCTGTGCTGTCTAGAACAGTAATCATTTAACTGCTCTGTACTTTGGTCTCCTCAGGGTTACATCCTCTGTTCGTAGAGCCAAAGCACACACATGGAGCAGTAGTATTTATCTGTGCACCATGAGGTGCCATTGGAGTGAAAATTAGAGGAATGGTGGAGAATTTTCCAGATGGTCCAACTGTCACCTTGTTTTGTTTACTTTTTGGATATTAAGGAGGATTCAGAGAGGTGGAGGAATTAATAATTACTCAAATGTGGAAGCTAATCTCTTTCTTCCCCACCTACTTCCTAGAACAATGTGGTCAGAAGGCTCAGAGGCTAGGCCAGGAGTGTTCATGGCATAGGCCATTCCCGGAGTTATTCCCCTTGTTGTGGAGAAAAGACAGAACATACCTTCAGTTTAGAAAAACTCTTTTTTTGTTTTTTTGAGATGGTATGGAAGGGAGAAGCAGGGCTTTTTGTCTTTGCCAATTTGTCTTTGCTGACTTCCCTGCCCTTTTAATGACACAGTCTCTGGATCACCTGCATTATGCAGTATAAAAGTAAACTTCCGGATGGAGAGAAAACTTTGGTTCATTCCCTATTTCTAGAAAAACATGAGATTTTTGTCATTGCTTTTCCATCAATCAGCAATGATTTATTGGGTGCCTACTGTCTACTTAGAATGTGTTGGAATTGTTTCCTCTTGCCCTGAAGCAGAGCACATTGATTTTTAGAACAACTTTAGTTAAGACTTTAATTTAAAATCCAGTATTATTTTTAAAATGTGTGTCATTCCTCTTGGATTTCTGAATTCTTTTGTTTTCTGCCTGGGTGTTGGCTGGGAGGACTGACTTGCCTTTTTCTTTGTTTATTTGTTTTAGCCAGAAGTAAAGGAGACAATTCATTTTTGTGAAGTTTCTTTTAAAGTGTTTTGACATTGTTGCTGGTAGTCTGGATAATCTTTCTTTATAGTTATTATAAATGCTTACTATCTAAAAACACATAATTTGGGAAATCATCTAATACTGTGTACATACCTTAAACATATGCCTACATATAGCATGAGTAGATTTAGACTCAGTTTACTGAAATATCCTTTTTACTAGAACATCAAGCTTCCATATATTATGATTTTTACAGACTACCTCCAACTCTTATGCTTAAATGTTGGTTAACAGAGCAATAAAAATATATCTGTAAAGATCTATTTGATAACCGTTTTGTATTCTGTTAACGTACTGTAGAACCAACATAAGTCTAAACTAAAGAAAACAGCCTAACCACCCTAAATTTTACTGTTACTAAACAAACGTTACTAGCTCAGAAGTGGAAACCTAGGTGTCAGTTCATTAATGGTTAATAAAATTTATTATTAATTAATTGGTCAAAGACAAGTGTGGGCTATCTAAGTCTTGCTCTAAATGGGGCTATACTTTGCAACAAATGACTTTTTTCACTAGATCTTGTCTTCCTCTACGGTTCTTAAGGAATGTCCTCTTTGCATTATTCAATGTTCTTATTTATAATTCTGAGGAATGTAGCACAAATCCACAAATATTTCAAATGCCACTGTTATCACGGAATTACTCATTCAGACTGCAAACGAAACCAGGAATGTTTTTGCCATTTAGGACTTCCAGAGCCAGAGTGAACATCACAGTGAGGCTCCAAGGTTAAGCAGATGTGGTGAAAACACATTCATTTTGTGTGTGGGTTTTTTTTGTGTGTGTGTGTGTGTGTGTGTGTGTTTGTTTTGTTTTGCTAACAAAAGTGCAAGCTTAATATCAGTTACAGATTTCTCTTTCCCTCTTCCTTTTGTTAAATTGTTAGTTGGTGATCATGTTTAAAAAGGAAGAAGTTATGAAAACATACTCTTTAGCAGCTAGCTTTGATTTGGTGAAATGTATCTTTTATTTTTTTAATTAACACATCTGTCTATGTGGTATTGGAATTTAGAAGTTATGCTTTATTGGAAATCGTTTTTATTTTTATTTTTTTGAGAGAGCGAGTGCGTGTGGGGGGAGGGGCAGAGGGAGAGAGAATCTTAAGCAGACTGCACACACAGGGCAGAGCTGAACCCAGGGCTTGATCTCAGGACCCTGAGATCATGGTCCGAGCCAAAATCATGACCTAAGATTCAGACGCTCAACTGACTGAGTCACCTAGGTGCCCCGGAAATCATTGTTAATAGTTTAAATTTGTTTGGTAAGCTCACACAGCTTAATGAGCTCAACTTTATATGTAAGATAACCATGTTCAAGTTCCTCAGAGCTTATTTTAAGACTGACGTCTTCTTAGGGATCCTTATTCACCCATGGCCTTTATTTTTGTTCTTTAATTTATTAAATAAGATTTTTCTGTTGTAATGTCTTATATCTTAACTTCTCTTTGTGTGGGGTGATTTGGAGATGGTCACAAGAATTCATTTTCCCCCCTCTTTGCATTTTGAAGATGAAAAGGAAATTATCTGTGCACAGTTTAAATTCCTAGATTATTAGAGTAATAAGAACAGCATGTGCTATTTACCTGAAAAGGTGCTTTAAATTAAGAAAAACATAATGCTGATTCCTTTGTCATTTGTTTTGTTTTGTTTAGAATTTATTTATTTATTTGACAGAGAAAAACACAGCTAGAGAGGTAATACAAGCAAGGGGAGTGAGAGAGGGAGAAGCAGTCCTCATGCCGGGCTTGATCCCAGGACCCCAAGATCATGACCTGAGCTGAAGGCAGTTACTTAACCACCTGACCCACCCAGGCATCTCTGATTCCTCTTTTAATGGCATTGATTTGGGGTTCAGAAAAATGTCGGCGAGGGTCCTCTGTGGATGGTGGGCTTCATGCTGTCATTGCCAACTGATTTCTGGCATTGACAGTTCAGTTTTCTTTCTTTTTTTTTTTTTCCTCCTTTTGCCTTCCTTTCATTGTCAAAGACCACTGTGCTGTAGTCGCTTTCTGCTTCTCCTCCAGACATGAGCACACATTGTTTCACACTCATTACTAAATATTGCAGTCTGCAATTAGTGCACGTCTCACTAAATATGAATGGTTACTATCCATCTGAAAGTTAAAACATGCAAAGGGGACTCCCCCTCCCCCCACTTCAGGGATTATAACTGGAAATCAACATTTGTGTCCCCTGCGGAAAATTTATTATGGACATTTCTACAATATCTCCACGCTCCCTATTTGAATTCTAATGGCAATATAATCAAGCCAGAGAAGGAAATCACCCTAAAATTTCATATTATGATTACAAGTGTAACCTTGCTGAAGGAGAAAATTTCTAATTATTAGATAAGAAGAGTCCCATCTCTCCAAACGAAGATTCAGAGCACTGCATCTGTGGAGAAGAGGTCTATTTTGGGTGCAGAAGTACACTAGGCCCCGTACTTGCCATGAGGCAACTGCTCAAGAAATACTTGTGCTTCAAATTTAAAAGTCCCCCCCCCCGAAAACCACAGAAAGTGTTTCTAATTATTCTTTTGTCATTTTTAAATACCACATTAAGTTATTTCCATGATGAAAAGAAAATTTTCCTTCTAAGCCTCACTAAAAAATTGAGATAATGATGAAGAGAAAAGGAAAGACATAAAAAAAAAAAGAAGAAGAGAAAGAGGAAGAAAAGCAAAGGATGGAAGGAAATGAAAACTGCATTCACATTTGGTTGCTGTCCTGAGATTAAGCCCGACCACACAAAAACCCAAAGGAAGCAAGCACCATTTAACATTCAACTTGCAATTTATTTTGTGATTCTATCATTATGCCAGCTCATTTGTCTGCAGTTTAAAATGTGTTATGAAGTCAAACTTAGAAGTAAAATTCTTTCACTTCCTGATACTAGAGTAAGCATAGTACATCTGCCTGTTTTGGATCATTTCGAAGCATTTCTCAAAGGTTAGTTCCACTTTGCCTGAAAGATGGTGTTTGAACCATCAAAAACTGTTTCATCAAAACTTTATCAGATCGCAATTTCCTTTTTAAAACTCCCTATTGGCAGAGAGCACTATTCAGACTGTTTAACGTTAGTCACCTTGCCCTATTAATTTTATTTCTGAAATGTCTCCTGAATGTAGCTCTTTTTATCCATAGCCCTGGCACTGTCCTATGTCATGAACACCTCTCTACCAGGTTGGCTCCTAGGTTCTGGGTTGACTTCTGTTCCAGTCTTTCCCAATTTAATGGTTTCTTCAGGCTGTTATCAGGATTATTTACCAAGAAATAGGATAGATTGTGAAGGTTATTTTTTTTTTCCTTCCAAAGCCTCCAATGGCTTTTATTTGCTTACGTAATATAGTCTGAACTGTTTCACGATCTTTTATCTTCTAGCTCCCAGCCTCAACTTCTCCTTCATCCCTCTACATCTATTCAATGTTGAACCAGTGAGTTCTGCAAATGTACCAAATGCTCTCACGTTTCTTTGTCTTTGTTCACTCCGATTCCTCATCCCTAATGTGCTTACTCTGCTTTTATAGTTATGGAAACCCTAGCTCAACTGAAATATCACCCCTTCACAAAGCCTTGGGTAAATTCCCCAGCTGAAGGTAACTTCTTTCTCCTCTTTCCTCCCATAGCACCTGGAGTAAATTAATATATTGAAGATGGAAAACCTTTGACGGTTCAATCACACCCCCCGTTCAGGAATCATCTTGGTGTTAGAGTTTTCAATGAAAGAAATAGCAAACAAATTGGGGTACATAAAAGACATGTTTATTCGTGCATGTCACTGTAAGTCTAATAGTGGAGCTGGCCAAATGTGCCCAGCTGACACTTTCAGGGATCTGTCCTTCATTGTATTTCTTGGCTCTGATTTCCTTCATGTGTTGATTTTGGTCTTCAGCAGACCCTTCCTTCATGCATGATAGGAAAGTAGTTCTCACAAGCCCCAAATTTACATGCTGTTTTTAGCTTTTAATATCAGGAGAGAAATCCTCTTCCATAATACTTATATCAACACCCAGCCACACCCCCCCACACACCCCTCCACTCCCCATCCCTGTTTGGATCATGTGTCCACCCTGGATCTATCCCTGTTTCTGGGAAAGTTGGAGTAATCTGATTGGCCAGCATGGGTGATATGCTGGTTCTTGGGGTGAAGGATGTGGGGCTTGTGATGGACAGGCACCCTAGAATACTTTAGAGTGAGGAAGGCATCGTCTCCAGGAGGAAGGTGACTTTTATTCATTATACCCTCTGTTGGGTTCTGCTGTTTTGCTCATTACAGCTCACTGTTGATGTGTATCTTACCCTTTTAATGCTAAGCTACTTGAGGGCATGTATCTACATATATTTAATAAATGTTAGCAGAATTTAATAGATGTTAGTTGAGTAAAGGACTTACAGGCAGATGACAAATGAAATAGCACCCCAAGTTATCATTTTAATGGACTAAAGATCTTTTTCACCTTTTTTTTTTTTTAAGATTTATTTATTTTAGAGAAAGAGCATGAGAGGGAGGGGCAGATCAAAGAAGAGAGTGAGAAAATCTTGAGCAGATTCTGCACGGAGTGCAGAGGCTTTTTTTTTTTTTTTTTTTTTCGGAGTGCAGAGGCTTTGAGGCATTCCATCTCATGACCCTGAGATCATGACATGAGCTGAAACTGAGAGTTGGTTGCTTAACTGAATGGGCCACCCAGGTGCCCCTCTTTTTGACCTTTTCAAAGCCTCATTAGTGACGCTTGATATTTTCCAATAATTAAGGAAGATTAGTGTTCACAGAAAATGGGGGAGGGGTTACTATTTAGGATAACAATTTATTTACGATATCAAACTCTGAACACTCCTATCTAGGATTTGGCTAGCAAAAACCATTTAAATTAAACTTTTTTTAAAAATTAGAAAAATGCTTTGTTTTAGTAGAGAAAATACTGATAGAGTTTATTATCATCACTAAAACACTGATACTTAAAATCTGCATTTTTAATTTCTCACCTTTGTCATTTAAATTTGTTTTATACTCTTAGAAAGTATGAGGTCTTAACAACTAGAGTTTAAAGTTTCAAAATGGAAAATTAAAGAGTAGTTCCTCATTTCTTTCCTTTTCTGAGTAACTTTAAATAAATCTAAGAAAATGACCCTGCTTTGCATTTTTTCACTCTAAATTCTCTTAAGTGCTTTATTTAAACTAGTTTTTTCATGAATATGATGCTATGCAAGACAGTCAAACAGGCTTGGCCATGACATGGACAGTACCATATCGTGAAAGCTTTATTTGTATTGTTTCCTTCAGTGAGCTTTTAATAAAACAATTTCTCAGCTTATTTTCATCAAATCTGTGTTATAGAGGTGGTTTAGTGTAGAGGTTAAGCCTTTTAGATCTAGAACCAGACTTAACCTGATATGAAATCTAACTCTGCGACTCATTAGTTCTTGGTGTCCTTGGCTTCTGAATTTCAGTTTACTCATGTGTAAAATGGGGCTAATAATATCTGGCTCAGAGAATTGGGAAGATTAAAGGGGATAATGTGATACTGTATATGGAATATATGGAACATTGTTAAATGCTCAATAAAAGGGATATTATGACAATCGCTCTTAGTGTACTTCTACTGGTACCTATTGCTTTAGATGGGCAGCAAAGCTGGAAATCATTGGGAAAGGAATCTTTGTACAGTTGTACGGAAAGTACTCCTGCATAGAATGGAAAATGGGGTATTTGAAAGGCAGAACAATGTCCTTATTTCATCTTTGGTAAGATGTCCTGCTTTTAACGCTTGATGGACTTATGGGTCTGCTGCTTTATTCTTGCACTCCCTGTCTAACTGCAACTCCCAGTGTTTTGGGCAAAAGGCCCCTCTTCCCTAGATGGACCATGAGAACCACAAGGTCAGTCCCATCATGACTTTTCACCTTCCACAGGATAGAAATATCTTACTCTATTTGGGGCTACATCCAATCTTGGAAAATGTAAAGCTGTTATTTTCTAGTTTCTTAAATATCAAAAATGTGTTATGAAACAAGGCATAGCATACAGAGAGATCTAAGCAAATATCCCAAAGCTGTAGTAAGACCATAAATCACAGAGCTTTGCTATGATTAGTCATGGTGGCATTAGACTAATGATGGCTTGCCCCACCTGACAGTTGCCATGATTCTGGATTGAGCATGCTGTCTTCTGCAAAGAACATTTCTGTTTAATATGTGTATACAGAAGGTGTTCATTCTTGTATAGGCCCTGCCTACTGTCACTTGCTGTTTACGGTACTTTTAGAAACTTTATTTTGCAAGAGTTTCAAACTTACAGAAATGTTGTAAGATTGCTTAAGAAAATTGTATAGCATTAGGGGTGCCTGGCAGGCTCAGTGGGTGAAGTGTGCGACTCTTGATCTCAGGGTTGTGAGTTCAAGCCCCATGTTAGGTGTAAAGATTAGTTAAAAAAAAAAAAAAAAAAAGAGGTTGCTTGGGTGGCTTGGTTGGTTAAGTGGCTGCCTTCCGCTCAGGTCATGATCCCAGAGACCCGGGATCGAGTCCCACATCAGGCTCCCTGCTCGGCGGGAAGCCTGCTTCTCCCTCTTTCACTCCCCCTGCTTGTGTTCCCTCTCTGACTATGTTTCTCTCTGTCAAATAAATAAAATCTTAAAAAAGAAAGAAAGAAAGAAAGAAAGAAAGAAAGAAAGAAAGAAAGAAAGAAAGAAAATTGTATAAATTTTCCCCAGATACACACATTTTGTTTTGAATGAACATGTTAAAGATCTTAAGTTATTATTGATGAAGGAAACAGGCGAATATTGTAACTTATTCAAAGGTTCATTTATAGATCGGGAATATGGAAGTAGATTTGCAAATGGTTGCAAAACCGGCTTCTTATGCAGTGGGGGAGGGAGCCAACCGAACCTCTGCTTAACAGAATTTCTTTCCATGCCTTTCGACAAAAATTATTTTGCCTAGCCATGATGATTTGCTAATTTTAAACATTTTGCCACATATCCTTTATCATTCCCTCTTTAATTAAATTTTTCTAAAGCCCTTTGAGAATAATTTGCATGCACCATGCCATCACACCCATTAATACCTTTAATTCACTGTGAATTGTGCACAAAAATACATTCTCTTACATAACCTTGGCAAGTTATTAAATTCAGAAAATTCAACATTGACACAATACTTTAATCTACATGCATGTTTTGTCAGTCAGTCTAATAATATCCTCGATGGCATTTTTCAAGCTCTGGCATTGAATTCAGTCCAAATTTACACATTTCATATACTTACTAGGGTTCTGTAATGTCCTTTACATTTTTTAGAAAAGTTTGAAGTTTATCAACGTTGGAAATTGAGATTCAAAGATTGTGGCGTGGGGCACCTGGGTGGCTCAGTTGGTTAAGCAACTGCCTTCGGCTCAGGTCATGATCCTGGAGACCTGGGATCGAGCCCCACATCGGGCTTCCTGCTCGGTGGGAAGCCTGCTTCTCCCTCTCTCAGTCCCTCTGCTTGTGTTCCCTCTCTGGCTGTGTTTCTCTCTGTCAAATAATAAAAAAAAAAGATTGTGGTGTGTGTGTGTGTGTGTCTTTGTTCACTTCACTTATGAAAATATCCTGGGCTATTACATCAAAAGCTGACTTAAAAAAAATGAGTTTCTACTCCAAAGTATGACTAGGGGGGATAGAGCGAGCATAAATCAGAACATCAGAGTAAGCCCTACCATGTCTACAGTGTACACAGAGCTGTTGATGACTTTCCCATGCTTACTGAACTGAATAAGTATAAAAGCTTTTCGTGTGCATTCCTATTCTCGGGCCCAGTACAGTACGTTAACCTCAGAATATCAAATTGAATCAGGGGTTCTGAGAAGAGCCGCCTGCGAAGCAGTTAGAATGACACTCTTCATTATGCTATCTATTTTCAGGCTTCAAACAACCATAACCAGGCTTTTCCAACCTCTCACCTACAGTCAGATACACAGAACCCAAATCAGTGGGTAAGGGCTCCCAGACCGCTTAAAATGTGAGGTCCACTGAGACCGGGAAGGGCAAGCCTGAAATGGTTAGGAAGAACCTTTCCTCGCTGATATTTTTCCTTGGGAGGCCCACGAGCACAGGCCCTGCAAGGCTGCTCACCACACAGTATGTCAGCACATATTATGCAGTCTGGGGCTGACTGGATGTGTCAGCTGCCCATTAGACCACACTAAAATAGAATTGCTGGGTGCCTGAAGCATGAAGCATGATATTAGATAAAGTGATGAAATCTCACTCGATTAAAGAGCCAGGTCAAGGACAGTTACCTCAGGAAATTCCTTTTTTCCTCGAATATTCTCGCAACTTTGATGAATTTATCGCTTTCTTGCTTATTTTTCATTATCGTCCGGGCCTTTATGAACAATAAAATGTGCCCTCAGCAGGCACTGACATATTGGAGTGATCAGAATTATAGGTTATATTGATTCAAAGAAAGGAAAGGGGGGGGAGACGGGATTGACATTACCACAGGTCAAAAGCCTCTGGAAATGTTGGATTGATTTGTTTAGACAGTTGTTTGATTTCTCTCTCTCTCTCTAGCTCTTCCCCCCTCCCCCGCCGAAAATGGATGAAAAAAAACAAAACAAAACAGGGAAGGTAATTTTTTTTATTTTAGGCCAGTTGAAGGATAGGGACAGAAGCATATGGCCTGGCAGAAATTTTTATTTTTATTTATTTGATTTATAAGGAGAGGAGAGAAATGCTTCTTGCAAAGGGCTTATTTTTTTTCTAAAGGACTTACAGCCTGAACCTAAATGACTGCATAGCTCCATTTCTTCTTAAAACCTGGGTTGGAAAACCACAGCTAGCCTGGGTAAAGCTGTCTGGCTCCTCCAAACTATAGAGGGGGGAAAAAAAGAAAAGGATTTTGATTCATGAGTACTGCACTCTGGTTTAGTTTTGTTTGAAAAGGAAAATGAATATTTAGCGCACTTTGATTTTAATCTTGGAGCTTAATGGTTCTCTCCACCTCTTCCTATCCACGCCTTACCTGCCAGACACAGGTGGGGGGTCCTCAGACAGCAGGACATCCCAGGATATGCTGGTGGAACAGCGTGGTGGGCGCCATACTCAAATTATCTGAACTTGGAGACTCATTCAGTTAGTACAGCTGCCCCTTCTTTGGGTCCGGAAAACCACAGCTGCAAAAGTGCTCCTCTGGAGGACTAAGAACATTTTGCAGGGAGAAGCTTCCAGCACCACTTGAGGGTCCTTGACAAACTTCCAAACTTAATAAGTAATGGCATTGTTAGTTCAATGAATTTCCCATGCAACAGTTTAACGTTGGGCTTCAATTCCGTTCTATATATGTCGGCTGCTTGAGTGTTTAGATTCTTCTTTTTCCCTTCATAAAACGGGGATCATACTAGCATCTTCCACCTCTTCTAGCTCATAAGCCTATGATATAATGAGGGTGAAATAAGGTCACCTATTTACAGGTATGTTGAGTTGTTAGGACAAAAAACCTTATCTACATTCCAAATGTTGTCATAATTGTATTTTCGTCTGATAATTTTTCATGCCCGAGGACAGTGAGCCACCCTTACTTGGAATGTGAGCCATAGGCATGCTTAAAATTTACATCTTCCTTTTTAAGCACATTTGTTAGGCATTACATGATGTTTTTCTAAATCTAGCTTCTTATTTATAAGCTATATTTATAAGCTGCTCTTATTTATAAGCATTTCCTAGGTGAGAGTTGATGTCCAGGGAGGGAATATATTATGTAGCAGTCTGGTGGGATAGGCAAGAAATGCAGGAAGGTATATGTAGAAGGGTAGAAGGTTGATGCCTCAGTTTCTCCATAACTGAGAGGGCAATAGTGAAAAGGCAAAGTTTTTTTTCTTTTCATTACAGAAGGAAAAAAAAAAGCATGATATCTTTTTACATAGAAATGTTAGATAATTGCTGCAGGTCTGATCAACTGAAATCTTTCTTTTCCTCTTCCTCTGGAGCTAAGGGGGTTTTATTTTTTTGTTTTTCAAAATATTGAAGTGGTTTGAAAGATCAGAAGGCAGTTGTGCTAAATTTGCTATTATTAGCATAGAAGTGATAACAGCTTTCCTCTCCCTTGGGAGAAGAGGCGGCAGTTGGAGGCCGAGGAATTCTCAGTGCAGTAGGCTGAGCTTCTCGCCAAAACAAAAGAAGGAGTAAGAATATCTGCCTGTGAGAAAATGATGAGTCTGTTACTTTTTCTCAGGGCGGGGTGCACACTGAAGATACACAAAGACGTAAAAGTGAAGGCCATGCAATGGGTGGAGTTTTAAAGCCTCCTTTGCGAACTGGTTGAGCCCGACTCTGGTCTTTGGAGGCCATGCCCTGCCTGGTGGCTGCTCTCTGCCTTCTCAGGGTCCTTGGGCCACTGATGTTTTTCCAAATCCCTTGCTTTGAGAACTCAGTTTCTTTGCTTGGATCATTTTCCTTTGGCTGAACAAAATCCTTCCCATGGCTACAGACAGGGAAGAACCCTGCCAGGTGTCGGTGGCAAAGTTAGGGGATGTCAATTTTTTTTTTAAAGATTTTACTTATTTATTTCAGAGAGAAAGCATGAGAGAGAGAGAGAGAGCGCATGAATGGGGGGTGGAGTAGGGCAGAGGGAGCAAGGGAGGAGCAGATTCCCTGCTGAGCAGGGTCCCAGACCTGGGGCTCAATCCCAGGACCCCAGGATAATGATCTGAACCAAAGGCAGATGCTTAACCCACTGAACTACCCAGGCATCCCAAGGTGCATCAATTTTTTAAGATGCAGGAGGAGGCGTTTGCCCCATGTTTCTCTTCCGCTTCATCAAAAACCTGGGTGGCACCAGGCAGGAATTTTTTCTTACTGACAGTCACCTTGCTTATGATGAAAATTACATGTTTTGTCCTGAGCAACAATAAAAAAAAATTACTTTGAAACCTCTTGTCAGCACCTCTAATGAACATAACAGATAAAAGAATATGCTTATCAAAAATGGCCCTTCTTTCCACCATGCTAAACTCAGCAAATATTCCATTAGAAAAAGGGTTTAGTTTCCCATGTGGGTTGTGAAATCTCCTGGGTTATATTAAGGCTATAAATGCAGTTGAAAGTAGCTCAGAGCCTCACTCGAGGGGATGGGTACTCTTTATTTTTCATTCTTTCCCGAGAGGCTCTGATTAGCCCAGTGCTCATTTGGTACAATCATGGAACAGGAAATTTCCCAGCGGCAGAGGCAACAGGACCTCAGGTGAATGTCTGCTCTCTCGGGAGAATCAGGTCATTCCCATGGGGCATCATGTTCCCCAAGAGAAGGGGCTGGGAAACTAGACCCCGTCCCCGACAATAAATGCAGAGCTTCTATTGCAGAATATTTCCATGCAGGGCAAGGAGTAGGATTTTTCTCTTCCCCCGCATCAAATCGCCTTCCCATTTCCTTCTTCTCTTTTAAAATGTATGCTTTTGTTTTATTTATTCTGATTTCACGTAAGAGAACCGAAAGACCTAAAGGCTCTGGACTTGTAGACTTCTAACCTGAAGGGTTCATCATTTCCATGCTGAACACTGATTTATGTCGCCTCACCAGCACGAGGGAAGAGACATGTTTCTTTTTCTTCCCGTGATCCCTTCAACGATATGACACATGAATGATGGAGTACATAATGATTTAACTGAGCCTGATCTTTCCGCCTTGGGACGCATACAACACTTAAGGCCTCAGCGAGTCCTTATTTATTTATTTATTTATTTATTTAATCTCTTAAGTAGAGAAACCAGGGTTTTTTTTTTTAATTTTAAAAGTTTTATTTTTATTTTTTCAGTTTTTTTCTTTTTTCTTCTTTTATTGTTTTTCAGTGTTCTGAAAGTGCTTAATTTTTTTTCAGTGTTCCAAGATTCATTCCCCATTCCCCACACCCAGTGCTCCATGCAATAGGTGCCCCCAGTACCCACCACCAGGCTCTCCCATCCCCCAACCCCCTTCCCTCCACGTCCCTCAGTTTGTTTCTGTGTCCAAAGTCTCTCTTGTTTTGTTTCTCTCCCTGAATTACCCTACTTCCCATTTACTTTCCTTCTACTACTGTCTTCTATATTATCCCTTATGTACCGCACATAAGTGAAACCATATGATACTTGACTTTCTCTACTTGGCTTATTTCACTCAGCATAATCTTTTCCAATCCAGTCCACGTTGCTACAAAAGTTGGGTATTCATCCTTTCTGATGGACGTGTAGTATTCCATTGCATATATGGACCACATCTTCTTTATCCATTCATCTGTTGATGGACACCTTGGCTCTTTCCACAGTTTGGCGATTGTGGCCATTGCTGCGATGAACATTGGGGTACCTATGGCCCTTCTTTTCACGCCATCTGTATCTTTGGGGTAAATGCCCAATAGTGCAATTGCAGGGTCATAGGGTAGCTCTATTTTTAATTTTTAAAGGAATCTCCACACTGTTTTCCAAAGCAGCTGCACCAGCTTGCATTCCCACCAACAGTGTAAGAGCATTCCCCTTTCTCCTCAGCCTCTCCAACACTTCTTGTTTCCTGACTTGTTAATTTTGGCCATTCTGACTGGGTATTTAAAATCCACCTGCTTTTTGAGCCTTTACAGAGAGAGTTTGTTTCTCTTGTTATGGAGAAACTAACCCCACAACCTAAAGTAGTTGAGTTTTACTTATAGAGTAATTGCACAAATATTTGATTGCAATTCTTTCATTCTTTCATTACTGGGGGTTTTGCGTGAACTCTCCTTTATTTGGGCCCTGTGCAGAGAAGAAATTGCACAGCCTTCAATCTCAGAGTTAATCCATCAGTCATGTCAGTTTGACCAATTGGCCTTTTTTTCCCTGGGACCACAGGGCATGTGCTTTCTGCTGGATTCAACTAGACGTATTCCCATCTGACTCACTGGGTTGCAAGTTACTTGATGTGCCAGCGAGCTTGCTTACAGCCAGCTCTGGGTTTCTTAAGAGTGCTGGAGGACCTCTTGAATGATGTGGGGATTCCTAACACCACTGACATGGTGATTCCTTTAGGGAAGGACAGGCTGTGATCTTTTATTTATTTTATTTTTTTTCTTCGTGTCTGGCTTCTCCAAGTAGGATTTAATATAGAGATGAGTGAGAGAACAGAAAGAGAGATAAGGCAAGTCTCATATATCTGGATTTTATTATTTTTTAATTAATTAATTTATTTTTTAAAGTATTTATTTGACAGAGAGAAACACAGCTAGAGAGGAAACACAAGCAGGGGGAGTGAGAGAGGGAGAAGCAGGCTTCCCACCGATCATGCAGCCCAATGCAGGGCTTAATCCTGGGACTCCAGGACCGTGACCTGAGCTGAAGGCAGACATGTAACGACTGAGCCACCCAGGCCCCCCACATATATCTGGGTTTTAGATTAATCATAGTCATATGGAACAGTGAGAATTGAACTGATTTGAAGTGACCTCAGGAGAGACCTCCCAGTCTCCATAATCTACTAGACAGAATTGTGCATTTGTTGCATAAAACTGATTACATGAGTAGAAAGAGGATGAAGGAATAACAGAAACATATTTTGTTTAGTAAGGCCTTGATAATTTAGATATGGTCAAAGTGAACTCTCACTTTGTGTGAGAGTCCCTCTGTGAAAGACTTTAGTTTTGTCTAAGACCCATTATTACCTGAATACAACCAAGGTGGAATTTCAGATCCCAAGCAATATAGGAGTGAAGAAGGCTAGGAACAGCTGGTCAGTGAGAGACAGAGGGGTGAGGGTTGGGGTGAGGGAACATCCTTAGGAGGATGACATTTGATCAAGACCTTGAAGGAGATGATCAAGTTAACCTTGTAGAAGCTTCCAGATAGAGATAACAGCATGTCAAAGTCTGTGTGACAGGTAAGTAATGTGCCTGGTGTGAAAGGAGAAAACTGAGGACACCAGATTTTCATGTAGTATTGTTATAAATGGGTAATAGACAGAAATGTGGGGTCATGAGGGGGTTCTTCTCAGGATGCTTGACATTGATGGGCTTGGCAGGCAAGGGAGAAGGTTAGGGGAGGGGTGGTTTCACAAGTTAGAATGGAGTAAGGAGAGAAATGGAGTCCATTATACATGTGGAGGGCTGACTAAAGAGAGGAATCTAAACAGGTTCCCTGTCATAGCAGGAGGGAAGAAAGGGCACATGGGCAGTGCTTCAGGTCACAAGGGAGATCTGGTGTTGAGAAACTGAGAAGTTCTTTTCAGAGTGTGTGTTTGTGTGTTAAGTGTGTGTTAAGCGCACGTGCGTGTTAAGTCATCAACTAAGAGTAAGGATGGGCAGTATGTATTGGAAGTTTGAGGAGAAAGAAAAAGTCATAAAAAAGTCATTTAGGGCAGTTGTTTCTTAAGTGTGGTCCAGACCAGCAGCGTCAGCATCGCCTGAGAGAGGCAGTTACTCAAGCCCCACCCCAAACTGACTGATTCAGAAGTTTGGGGAGTGGGGGCCGGTCACCTGAGTTTTCATGTGTTCTCTAGGTGATTCTGTGGTAATCTCAAATTTGAGAAACACTAGTTCAGGGTAACAGGAGAATGATACATTAGAGAAATGTATGTTTGTTGGGGAGAACAGTGGGATCCCCTTGAAGACAGTGTTCCAGAATGGGAAATGAGATCTATCAGCAAGCTCATGTGGCTCTTTCCAGTCCTGACTCCCTCTGTTGGTGCACAGAGCAAGCTGATTAGATTTAATCTGGCCTGCGGATTTTCCAGATAATAACAGCAAAACAATATTGTTAAGTAAATTTGCAAAGGTGTAATACAACAACAGTGCATCACAAGCTAGGTAAGTGGGAAACCAAGAGACCATGAAAATACGTGATCAATGGCTAATAGCTCCCCAATACCCAAGGTTTCTTAGAGCTAGGGTATGAGAGTAAACTGGAAAGAGAGAATGCTTGAAATTACAATTGTGGTGGGGTTATATTTGCTGGCAATAAGTGTGGGTATCACTTTTGGAGTGAGTGGTTGAGGCAGAGAGGAGGGTGCGAGTTAGAAGAGAGGGCATCAAGAAACTGAGAGTCTAGGACATTAGAAAGGTCATATATATGGGTACTGAAGTCACCTATGTGTTGGAGAAGTGGCAATGAGCCAACAGCTAAAATCTTCAAGGAATCAGGAGAGGGGATCTGTTGGTGATTGTAATGGATTGGAATCTTGGTTGCTAAAGACTAAGCATTCTAGTCTGTTGCTAAAGACGTGGCATTCAAAGATGAGGATTTGTTGTTAGGAGGGAGGCAGTAAGGAATAGGAGGGACACCTATCCTGACCTCCAGGCCTGATGTTGCAAGAGTCTTTCAGGACACAACACAGCTTTTCACTCAGAAGGCTGAGTGAAAAGCAAGTAGTTTCCTGAGAGGAGAGTCTCTTAATTTATAGCAGGAAGGGAAAGGACATTTCTGAGAAGACCTGAGGAGAAGCGTGTGGTTGAGCTTAAATTCCAGAAGGCAATGTGGAGGGCTTCAGGAGTTGGAGGTGGGTCATAGAGTGAAAGACCAGATAGGAAAATACAGAAATGGTTGAGCACCAGAGTCCAGGGAGATGAAAGGTGATTGAAAGTCCTAGACCTTTTGTGGGGCCTGACACCCCTCAGAGCAGAGGGCCAAGTGAGGTTTGCCTGCATGTCCTCAGAGTAAATACTGAAGACAAGGTTGGGAGCGTTGCAGGGCTGTGAGCTGTGGGGGTCTTGCCAGGAGTGTTCTGAGGCCCCTCTCTAGTCTGGCCAATGGTGATATGAGGCCAGAGGTGGGCAGGCTCACCCTTGGTATCTGGAGCTCTAGCGAAGCATGATCTTCTTTGTCTGGCTGTGTGGATGGCTCTCCAGTTGGAGTAGATTTGCAGGTGGCTGTTGGAAAATGGTGATGCATAGATGAATCAAGGCTACCCTCATTTCAGTGCCCTAAACCATGCCCAATTCAAGTTATGGGTGGGTACAAATTCTACTTATCTGTTGTCTTCTTTAAGCCTTGTAAGTGAACAAGAAATAAAGGAGATGTAAAAAAAAAATCTGAATTTTTATACTTCCATCCCTCCAGTTTTGTGAGCTCTCTGGAGGTTGTACCTCAGGTGTATTCATAGCTATCATTTCCTGCAAGAGAGACTCTTTATTTCATGTTGGTGCTTCCATTCCTTCCTCCTGGCTTGCTCACATATGAGGAGACATTTTTTGTTCACCAGTAAAGAGAGGCTCTTAGCACCCAGCATGGATTGGTGGCTCGAGTGCAGGTCCTAGGTGTGAGTAGTGTTCCTGGGATGCAATAATGCCTACTTTTCTGGGGGTGCACACCTGGAAGGCAGACGTGGGAACCACTGAGACAGCAGTTGTTTCAGATGCCAAATACTTTCCGAGCAGCCAGCTCCAGTGGAAACCTCTTCAAGTCTGGCAAGAATTCCAGGGTCTGTGGGCTGTACATGCTTTGTTTTCACACTGTAAGCCGTCGCTCTGTGTACAGATGCTCCGGTACAGTTAGAATTCTGCTCCTGTGCCTTTCAGTCGCCCAGGAAGCTCTGTGGAGTGACAAGCACCTTTAGCAAATGCCGCCTCCCCTCCCAGCGAGGCTTAAGGTGCAGCAAGGGGACCAATGCAAGAATAATTCCTCTTGATGGTTCAAGCCTGGTTCTAGAAGAATCTAAAGAAGAATGAGGTCTTTCAAGGAAGTGGGGAATGGAGGAGTCTCTAGACAGCTGCTGGCCATTTTGAGGATCTGTAGAGAGCTGCAGGGACAGGGGAAAGATTTGCTTCTCCGAGGCCAGTACTAAGAAACAAAACCAAACAGAAGCAAACATAGAAGGACAGAGGGAAACCCTTGAGCCTGTAAGGAGGACTCACCTTTAGAGTGGAATGTCAGTCCCTTTCTTACCCACTTCCATTTTTATTTCAATGACTCCTCACCACTGTGCAGGCTGGCTTTTTCAGATATTTTCTGTGTTTAGAAAATGTCTTTTCAAAAGACACAAACGGAATCAAACTATAAATAAAATTCTGCAATTTTGCTACAGATCGAATGTATTTTTGGACCTGAAAATTTACTGTACTCTTTTGTTCAACTTTTTAGTGTTCTATGTATCATTAAGGTTTGTATAGGGCGCCTGGGTGGCTCAGAGGGTTAAGCCTCTGCCTTCTGCACAGGTCATGATCTCAGGGTCCTGGGATCAAGGCCCGCATTGGGCTTTCTGCTCAGCAGGGAGCCTGCTTTCTCCTCTCTCTCTGCCTGCATCTCTACCTATTTGTGAGCTCTCTCTGTGTCAAATAAATACAAATAAAATCTTTTAAAAAAGTAAGAATGGTTTGTATAACCTGTCCCTATTAACATTTAAATGGCTTTTATTTGAGACTATTATAGTAAAAGTGCAGCTACTACTTTTGAGCATTATTTTTGTGCACTAAGGCAAGTCTGTTTATGGGTGAAATTCCTGGAACTAGAATTCCTAGGTTAGAGAATACATGCCTTTTTTTAGCTTGATAAATGGCATATTTTATTTTCGGTTCATGTATTCTTATGAATCAATAAGTAAAAGATGACTAAAAATTTGAAACTGAATAAAGGAAAATGTATAGAACGGAAAAGAAATACAGTTGGTTAATAAGCAGACCTGTACCTTTGAAACAGATAATGCATCATACATGTTAATAAAAAAAATGAAAAGAGACTCAGTCTCACTCATTAAGAAATGAAACTTAAAACAAGATTAGCATTTTACCTGTAAAATTGATAAATACTTCTCAGTTCGAGCCCACAGTCATTGGTCAGAGTGTGGGGAGCCCAGCACAGACTATGCAGTTTTGATGACTGAGTGAACACTTGTTTGGGAAGGAACTTTAGCAACAGCCTTGCCAATGTTTTAACTCATTGCCCTGCCACTTGGCCTTGAGCTCCGCTCTGCTCACTTGATTAGAGGAAGATCTTTAGGCACTAATTATAGTTTATTTTTCAGTTTGGAAAGCTGTCTGACTTACCTTATTACGGACTGATTTACTGGTTCAACACTGCAGGCATTTTATTTCATTCGATAAATGTTTATTAGGCATCTACTGTGTGCCACTGGGAACACAGTGGGGGACAGAGTAGTGGCCAGTGGTGGACATGACAGGCAAGACCTCTACTCTCACAGAATTTTTATTCTAATGGGCAAAAGTGGCAACAAGCAAATGCACCGTCTGATGTATGGTGTTTAGCAGGAGGTGACAAGTTCTGTGGTAGAACCATAACAGGTAAAGTGACAGCATGAGACTGCAGGGCTACTGAGATAGGATGCCAGAGAGCCTCTCTGAAGAGAAGATGTTTAAGCTGCATGCTGAATGACAAGAAAGAGGTGGCTACATGAAGAACTGGCAAGGGTCCTCCATGCAAAGAGCACAGCATAGGCAAAGGTCCTGGGGCAGGCAGGAAGACCAGCATTATGGTGTTAACATGACCTTCCAAAATTCATATGCTGAAGCCCTAACCTTCAATGTGCCTGTGTTTGGAGATTGAAAATTGAGCCCTTAAAGAGGTAATTAGTGAAGTCATCAGGGCAGGGCCCTGATCCAATATGACTTGTGTACTTATAAGAAGAGGAGGAGGGGCATCTGGGCGGCTCAGTTGGTTGACTCATGGTTTTGGTCCAGGTGGTGATCTCCTACTCGTGAAATCAAGCCGTGCATCAGGCTCTGTGCTCAGTGTGGAGTCTGCTTCAGATTCTCTCTTCTTCTCCCTCCTCATTGCCCCTCCCTGCTCACATTCTGTCTCATTCATTCTTAAAAAAAAAAAAAAGAGAAAGGAAAAAAAGAAAAAACCCTTAAAAAAAAGAAAGAAAGAAAGAGAGAAAAAAAGAAAGAAAGAAAGAAAGAGAAAGAGATACCAGGCATATGCATGCACAGAGGGAAGGCCCTGTGGCGAAGTGAGGACACAGCATGAAGGAAGCCCTCTACAAACCAAAGAGAGAGGCCTTAGGAGATATCTGCTACCACTGTGAGCTTGGGCTTCCAGCCCCCAAAACTGTGAGAAAATGAATGTCTGTGGTCTAGGCCACCCAGTCTGTGGTATTTTGTGACGGCTGCCTGAGCGCTTAGACAACCAGTGTGGCTGAAGCTTAGTGACCAGAAGGCAATACAGAGGATATAGAGTTTCAGATCCAGGCCAGGAGGACAGGGCTTTGAGGGCTGGAATTAAGAGGCTGGGTTTCATTCTAACAGTGATGGGAAGTTATGGGGGAGGTGACAGTTTAAAGTCTTGCTCCAAATGCTTTGAGGAGAATGGAATGGGATGGGCAGAGAGGAAGCAGGAAGGACATAGGAAGCCTTCCCAGATGTCCAGAAGGGAGAAAAGATGAGTGTCAGCTAGAGGCCAGAGATGGTGGCTGAATGAGGTGCACAGCCTTGGGATATGGTTTGCTGTAAGTGAGGGAAACATGAGCGACCTCACCCCAAATGTAGACGGAGGCAAAGGGCTAGGAGTGATCCATCCAATTAGTGATGCATTCTCTAGAGAAAATTGTAAGATAATAACAACACTGACCAAAAGCCCTTGGCTTTTTATTAACACTTGCTGACAACTGTAGACAGTGTCAGTGAGACAACATTCCTCATGGAAGCATGGGAGTCTCTTACCCTCTCTGCCACCCACCGCGGTGCCAAACTACTGGAGCTGACTCTGGGGGAGGTAATGTGGGCCCTGTAACTGAACCCACTAGTGCAGTCAAGCTGAGGCTCTGTAAGACTGGCAACTTCCCTTTTCCCCCACTTTCTGTTCCCTCTTCAACCTTTGGACCAAAGATGGATGAGACTGTCCCCTGAGAGGAGGGGTCAGAAGAGTGTCAGAACAGCATTGCTCCCCCTTGGTGCCATTCCTAAGACCCAGCAAATCTCACAGTATAGTTTCTTGCCACCAGGGAGCTGGGTAGTTCAGCTTTTACCCCAGGAGGATATAAGATAGTCACATGAAGTTATTTCAAAGGCCAAGTTGAATTTTAGGTTCAGTTCTTATCTCAAACTATACCAAGCACATTAACCAAAATAGCTCACCAGGAACTATAGAATGGATTTAAATGAACACAGTACTGACCCCCCAGATATGAACAATGGATCACTTCTTTCACTGTTCAAGTCCTAGAAGAAATTAGAGTTTAAAAGTGAAATAAGAGTGCAAATCCTTTTCCCCTCCCATAAACCAAAGACCCAAATACCTTCTTCCTGCATTTCCCATTCTGCTCAGGGTCGGAGAGTATGAGGCAGTGGTTACAGGCTGTGCCGTCTTCCAGGGGGTACGGCAGTAGCTACACAGACCTAAGAGTGGATTCATCCAATCTCTGAACTCTTACTTGTCCCATGTCCCCAAAGAGTCAGAAATCAACCCGACTCACAAGATGATTGACCAGAGCACTGGGCCCATACAGACATGAAAGATCTCTGATCCCCAGTGAGAGCATTTCACAAAGAGAAGCAATGTTCTCTTTCTTGAGCCAGCAATGGATCAAAGCTGAGAGTTGGTGGAGGAAGTAGCACAGAGAAAAAGTATGAAGGAAAAAATTTGTCTTGCCTTTAGATTTGCAGGATGCCAGTTACTCTATGCCAGCTGTCTGGAGTATACAACATGTTCACTTAAACTCAGTTGGGAAAATGTTCCATCGTGAGCTTCAGCATACTGCCATATGCTCCTCCCTGAGCCTTACAGAAGGCCAAAGCTTCTTGTCTGATCCGCTACTGTTGGAAGTTTCTTCCTCAAAATCCTGAGAAGAAGCAAAGGCCTCTGTCTGCTGCGTGCTTGTGCCCCCAAACTTGCAATAGCTGTAGGTTCCTTCAGCTCTTTGTGGCTGTCAGAATCCCCAAAACCTGTGCCTCAGTGGTCCCTGAGATAGAATGATCCAGAATCTTTTCCTTTTCTCATTTTTTCCCCTTAATTCCCCAAGTCTTGAATAAATTTAATTGCTAAAGAGGCAGCACAAAATCCCTTGTTATCCACCCATTTCCTGGTACAGCTGTGGACCACTGGGAAAAACAAAGTAAAGATCTTTTGTGTCTCGTAGGTCCAGATTTCCAGATCTCACATGCAGTCAAACCTCTGCACATACCCGCAGATGTTTTTGAGGACACCCTCCTTAGATTTGTGAAGAACCCTATTCTCTCTAGGGCCTTGGGTCTGTCGAGGGCTCTGTGTGACCTGAACTTCTAAAGAAGTAAAAAGATCTTAGTGATGTCCAATGAGAAATCTCCATCTCAGCTCTTGATCAGATCCCTTGTCATTCATTTTGAGTTTCCAAATCGACAGTGAGTCTTTACTGCTAATTCCTCCTGTGGCTGCCCACCCGAGGGTACCTGGCACAGAGGCAGGTGATATTTAGCTCCGACCTATAATCCAGACTCCTTGGCCTTGCCATCCCAGACCTGCTTAAGCTCACCAACCTTTAAGGAAGCAGAGGAATTGGAACTCTGAGAGAAGGGTGTGGCTTACATCTCATTCACCATGATGAATGGCACAAGAAAGAAGAAAGTGCTTCTCCTGAGCCTCTCAGAAGTGAAAAAAGGAAGTTGATGGCTTACTTTCTGCTTCAGAGGCATGGCATCCTAGTCCATTGGGGCCCAAACAACTTACAATGGACTGAGTGACTTACAAATAAATATTCATTTCTCACAGTTCATAGAATCACTCCTTAGCAGCAGTGTAAGCTTTCTCTAGCATACACCTCAGAATGGGTGGAGCCCATTGGCTAGCTCCAAAGTCACATCCATATTTTTAAGTGTTTCTTAGGGTAGTATCTCATTCTTGGTACCAACCTATTTTAGTTAGTTGGGTCTATAGCAGTGAATTACCCTAGAAAACATGTATTTCTTACAGTTCTGGAGGCTGGGAAGTCTAAGACGAAGGTGCCAGTAGATTTGGTGTCTGGTGAGAGCCTGCTTCCTCACTGACAGCTGTCACCTTACCATCCCCTCACATGGCAGGATGGGTCTCTTTTCTAAGGGCCCTAATCACAATGATGAGAACGCCAACCTAGTGACCTAATCATCTCCTAGAGGCCCTACCTCCTGAGACCATCTCCTTGGGTATTGGAATTTCAACATATGAATTTTGGGGGAGCATACATTCAGACTATAGAACATGGCAATTCTCACTACTACTGCACGTGGTGAAATGAACATTTGACCCTCTGATCCAAACAGCTCCATAGGCAAGGACTAGAAGCTCGTTGTAAAAGGCAGGGTATGGAGGCCACCAGGGTGTACATGCCAGGGCATGGGATTTGAAAGAGGATCTTGGTCTTTTTTCAAGTAACAAGACACAGTAAGTCTACCACTGGTAAAACATGAGCCATTGAAAATGAGGCTCTATTTGGATTGGACACTACTTCTGTGGGGAAGAGAAGGTTAGAGAAAGAGAAATGACCGAGGAGAGAGGAAAGACAGAAAGGGGGCAGTAAGAGTTTCCTAGAATACTTCCTCATTTGTGTAGAATGCCAGATGGAGAGGCATGGTTAGTGTATCAGTCAGAGTTCCAACAGAGAACCAGAACCAATAAGATGTGTGTGTGTGTGTGTGTGTGTGTGTGTGTGTGTGTGTGTGTGTGTGTAAGATGATATTTATTGCAAGGAGCTGGCTCTTGTGATTGTGGGGACCAGCCAGGCAAATCTGGAATCTGCAGTGTGGGCCGTCAGAAAGAACCAGCTGGAAACTCTGGGCAGGAATGATGTTGTAGTTCTAGGGTGAGTATTTTTCTTTCTTAGGGCAACTTCAGTTCTGTTCTTAAGGCCCTTCAACTGCTTGGATCAGGAGCACCCCAAATATCTAGGGTAATCTTTCCTTAAAGTTAACTGATTCACTTTAATCTTTTTACTCCTACCTACAAAGTATTTTTTCTTTCTTTTTTTAAAAAATATTTTATTTAGGGGCGCCTGGGTGGCTCAGTTGGTTGGGAGACTGCCTTCGGCTCAGGTCATGATTCTGGAGGCCCGGGATCGAGCCCCACATCGGGCTCCCTGCTCGGCGGGAAGCCTGCTTCTCCCTCTCTCACTCCCCCTGCTTGTGTTTCCTCTCTGGCTGTGTTTCTCTCTGTCAAATAAATAAATAAAATCTTAAAAAAAAAAAAAAGAAAGAAAGAAAGAAAGATCAAGCAGGTGACTATATAAAAGGACTAGAAGAGGTAAACCTGGAACCCGAAGGCCAGACAAGAGACAGTGGCAAAATCCAGGTCAGAAATGTGTTTCCAGGGATTAATTTGGAGAGCAGCATGTAAATTCACCATCTGTTTAGAACACTCAAGAAGTAGAATTCACAACACAAGTTTGAGAGCCAGAGAGAAGGTCCAGGTGCCTGATCTGAGCAACAGGATTTTGAGTCATTCATTTGCTGAAATCGCAGATGGGGAAGGAGACAGAATTTATGTGTCCCCTGCTCATGTAAGGTGTGCATGTCATAGATTCGGTATAGGGATGGTGTGTGTGAACATCCACAAGTTGACAGGCAATTCTGGAGGCCTGGAGAGATGTCTGAGCTGAAAGTAGAACATGGTGGTATTTTAATAAATAACTGGGAGTTATGGAAGATGTTATCTGGGAAATCTATGAGCAGGAGAAGACTCCAAAGAGAACAGAAGAGAAAAGGATGAAGAAAAGAATTCTCAGCAACACTAACATTTGGTGGGTTGGGTAGAAGAAGAAACTTGTGAGCCACAGAAAAGATCGGATGGACATGAAATGCATGCTATTTCCCCTGTTGAAGAAATGCTTTAGTCCTCTTCCACTCTTTCACGAAGGGTTTATCAGATGTTCTCTGGTGCCATACAAGAGACATCGTGCAGACATCACATCTGGATACACAATGAGGAACAAGACATGATTTCCCCCTCCCAAGCACCCTGGATCAGAGCTGGCACTATTGATATGTTGGCTCAAATAATCCATTGCATTTGAGGGGCTGTCCTGTACACTGTAGGATGTTTAACCGTATCCCTGACCCCCATCCTCTGGATGTCGGTAGCAGTTCTCCCACTCCAGTGGTAACAGTCGAAAGTATCATATATCCCCTTGAGGATGGAGCAAAACTACCCCTAGTTGAGGATCGGCACTTGCAAGTCTAGAAGCTGACAGATACATAAAATAAAATTACATCATGGTATATGTTAATATGTTTAATATTGTCAGGATAGTTAAACTGCAAATGACAGAATCTATTTTCACTATTTCAGTGGAAAGAGATAATAGATTATTTAAGATATTGGGTAGCTTCTGAAATTTATGGGAGACTGCCAGGAACAACACGGCTAGAAACATAGCTAGAAGCTAGATGCCAGAAGCCCCTGACAGTTGTCTCAGGATGACCTTCCCCTACTGGATGACCTTCTCATCTGACGCCTGCTCACTTCCAAATTTTCCGTCATGATACCTGATTGGCAAAACTAAGGCTACGTGCCTGGTTGCTTTCTAAGTGCAGTGGGAAAACTGATGGTTTTGAAGCAAAGAAATGATGAGATGTTCTTTCATGACTTTAAAACATCACTTTCTAGCTTCTAGACTTGCAATTTAAATTCAAATTCAAACAAATACCTCTACCTCTATTGAGCCTTCTTTTTCTAATCAACTTCTGTATATCTTCACCTGATTGTCTCAACCTTTATCTCAAGTCCTGACTTAAAAATCACTCCATTCTGCCAGGTGTCTGGTCAAGAAATCTTGGCAACAACTTCCAGTGTCCCTTTACTCTGTGACTCATCTGTTTGGCTAATTCTACCACCCTGTTCCCACTTTATGTTTTGGACATTGCTCCCAATTTATGTGAGTTGAGCCATTTGTCCCATCCAAACTCCTTTTCTTCCTGGCTTCCTCAGTGCAGAGAGAAGGAACTAAAATTTATTGAAATTCTATGATGTGTCAGATGCTGTGGCAGGGACTTTGCATAGCTGATCTCATTTAGAAACAGCAGCACAGTGTGAGAGGGAGAACTATAAAATCTGATGATTCTAAAGAGCACAAGAAAGCAAAGAAAAAATAGATTAGTGGGCCTTCGACAAAATTCAAGTCTTTGTGTATCAAAAGATGCTATTAAGAAAGTAGCAAAGACAACCTATAAAATAGGAGAAAATATTTGCAGATTGTATATCTGATAAGGGACAGAACATTTAAGGAATTCCTGTAACAGGACAGTAAAAAGACACAATTCAATTGGGCTTTTTCAATTGGGCAAAGAATTTGAATAGATATTTCTCTAAAGAAGATACACAAATGGCCAATAAGCACATGAAAAGATACTCAACATCACTAGTTCTTAGTGAAATGTAAATTAAAGCCACAATAAGATACCAGTCTATATCCACTAAGATTGTTACACAAATAAAATAAAATAGTGTTAATGAAAATGTGGGGCAACTGGAATCCTCACCCATTGCTAATATGTAGCTTTTCATAATACCATCTAAAGTTCTGATTGTAAAGCCATCTGTTGAGTGCTCACTCTGTGCCAAGCTCAGTGGCAAATGCTTCCATGCGTTATCCCATCTAAATTCATTCATTAATCAATTAATTAATTAATTTAAAGATTTTTACTTATTTGAGAGAGAGATCATGATTAGCAGGCAGGGGTGGAGGGAGAGCAAGAGAATCCCCAAGCAGACTCCCCCCCACTAAATGTGGAGCCCACCTTGGGGCTTGAACCTAGGACCCTGAGATCATGACCTGAGTGGAAATCAAGAGTCCGATGCTTAATGGACTGAGCCACCCAGATGCCCCTCATTGAACGCTTAGAGTAACTCTAGAAAGTCCATTCAATTCATCTTTTCCCAAAGTGGTCTTTGTTCAAATTCTCAAGATGCTCTGGGTTAAAGTAAAACAAATAGGTAAACATTACATTTTCAAAGCGCTTCAGCAGACTCACAATATTCACTAGCTCATTAAAGGCTCTGAGAAATTCTGCAATGATAATCGTTGAACTTTAGTAATCCAATGTTTCTCACATCATTTGACAACTAACCACTTATTAACAGCAAATTGTGTGGATCACCCTTTGGGGGACATTGACTTAGGGGTTGTCCCATTGTTAGTTTCTACAGGAAACTGAGAATGGTCTTTCTGAATTTTTGCTAACTGCTTACATGAACATAATTGTGTCTGATGGAGTTAAAGAAAAGATAATTAAACAGTTACTTGATGTTATAGATGATAATTTGTGTGTGTATATGTGTGCATGCTTGTGGTTTCCTGTTTTCATATATGATAAAGACATATTTGTTTAAGTTTATCTTGTGATTTGCATAATTCTTGACTAATCCAAGATCAATATGTTATCAAATAAGTGACTATAAAGTGAACAAAATATAAGACCATGTGCAGTATACTAACCTTAAAGGTTCATGTTGGAATCAGGAAAGGTGGTAATGGCAACTGTTTTGATATTCAGTGAAAAAAGGTTTAAAGTTGATACAAAGCAAACAGCTAAGACAATAGAAGACTGTATTAGAACTCCTAGGAGCTATATATCTGAACTCCATGCAGGTTAATGGAAGACCAAAAACATGGTTTAAACTAAGATTTCCCAGCTCAATTCAGAAACATCCTTGAAATTTTATTAAAAGTCAAGTTTTGGGGGCCTGGTTGGCTCAGTTGATAGAGCATGGGATTCTTGACCTCAGGTTGTGAGTTTGAGCCCCATATTGGGAATAGAGATTACAAAAAAAAATTAAATCTGGGGAAATAGAAGTCCAGCTCATGGGAAATACAGATGAATAACTATTTGCTGAGTGATAACTAGTGACTCTTATTGGCCCTGTTTGGAAGGTGGTCGTAATTTGTAAGCCGATGAACATGGTCTGTTAAAAGATCATTTTCTGCATTGTGAATATATTTCTATAAGAAATCTTATAAAGATGTAACACAAATCTCACCTGATGAATTTTCTTTATTAAAAAAATTAAAATTGCATGAGTTTAGGGCCCTTTAAAAAAAGTGGGCTCTAGAATTGTCCTGTGTTTCCCCTACCTACCTATTAACCAATGGGGACATAAGAACATTTAAAAATTCATTTGAATTTTTTTAATTTAACACCAAGAGTTTTAGTACAGCAAAAAAGGGAAGAAAACATCCTCCTAAGAGAATATTACTAAGTCAATTTAGTGTGTGGGGAAAAATTTTTATGAAAGATTTTATAGTTTTTGAGTTGGATTTTGTGTTTTCATTGCTGAAAACAGAGATATTTGGATTGAAATATAATCACAGTGAAATCTTTTTGTTTCCTGCTTATAAAATTACCAAATTTGTCAGTCCTGCTGCCTTCTAAAAAGCTTTTAACCAGTAAGAAGCTACAGTATAAGTCTCAAGTTAATATATAATGCCTTTTTAACAAAAATGCAGTTTTGCAAAATGCAAGAAACTTGTAAAGATTTAATAATGCTTATGAATTTTTAAAAATATAATAAGTTGAATTTTTGTGTATCCAATTTTACTGTTAAGGAGAAAAGGGAAACATTAATATGTTATATTTTTGCTTGCTGTAAAAATCTTCTGAAGCATTTTGTAAGTGAAATTGTAAGGGTTAATTTATCATTTTAGAAAATTACTTTGATTTTGAAGTATTTCATTTTCACATAAGCTTTATTTTACTGTGACATTTAAAGATTCTTAAGAGGGAGAAATAATTATGTTATTGGATAATGAATAACTTGTACCATCTCTTCATTACCCCTATGTTGCTATACCCCCCAATTATCAGTGTAGCTTATAAATACTTAAATAAAATGGCACTAGTGTTGCCCAGTTTCAGTGTCATTCTGGGGAAGCATAAGGCAGTTTTAAAAAATATTTATAGATTTATTTGAGAGGCAGAGAGAGACCATGCAGGTAGAGGCGCAGAGGGAGAAGGAGAATCTCAGGCAGACTCCCCACTAGCCGTGGAGCCTGACATGGGTCTCATTCCCAGGTCCCTGAGGTCCCTACCTGAGCTGAAATCCAGATTTGGGTGCTTAACTGACTGAGCTACCCAGGCACCCCAATAAAATATTTTTAAATACTTGACTCATTTCACAAAATTTTTAGCATCCCAGCACTCTGAAACATTCTCTTGTACTCCCATGAACTTCATCACTACTGGGAAGGAATTTTTGGCTCTGGGTTAAATTATATGCACGAGAGAGTTTTAGCTGAATTTGGAGTTAAGGCTTAGATTTAACTATTTATGGATCACTATCACCCCCTCTAAATATCTTCCATATAATTGGACAAATAGAACCATTACCTCCAAATAAAAAGCCACACTCATTGATTTTATTGGGATCCAGAACACTCAAGGAAAAGAACCTGGGCACTATCATTATTGGAACTTAGATAAACTAGTGGATTGGAAAGATCATGAAGAATGACAGTGGCAGAAATTCTCTAAACATACAGAAGAAAATGGGTGTACTGGAGCTGACTCAGAAATAAAAACTAATTTTGAGAAGAGAGCAATGATGTTAGGTATGGCATCAGGCTGTGACCGAGTATCCTCTGTACTCTTTCCTCCTAGACTATCTAAACAATTTGCTAGAAGAGGGCTTGGTAGGTATTAAGTTAAAGAATTGTGGCACTGGAGGAACAAAACTTTCTACTGGGGTTGGTTTTCTTTCCAGAAGGTTCTGGATGGAACAAACTGGACTGGTTCAATAGGGATCTTAACCATTCTGCTGTAGGACATCCTACTTGACCAGAAAATGAAAGACAGCATTTGCTGACAGTGATGAGACAGATGGTCAGGAATTTTGGGTGTCAAAACACTGAAATGAGGTGTGCTCCAGGAGCTTTGGCATCTGAACCTATAGGATGTGGCCCAAGTGGCACATTTAGTAATGAGATTCATGGAGTTCAAATTCAAGTATGGTGAAGCACGTACCCTCAAGGGCCTTTCTGCTAGAAGTCAACTGGATTCTGTATACAATATACTTCGGATTCAGTGCTAGACTTCCAAGAAAGAAAAGACATCTTTAAGCAACTCTAAATAAATGGAGGCAAAAATCCATATGCTGAAAACTCCAAGGGCCAAACCAAATGAAAGGTAGATCTTCCAAAGGGCAAATACAGTATAAGTGTCAGATCAGGTGAATGAAGCCTCAGGCTAACCCAGGCAACCCATAGTTTTGTTTTTTTGGTTTTTTTTTTAAGATTTTATTTATTTATTTGACAGAGAGAAACACAGCAAGAGAGGGAACACAAGCAAGGGGAGTGAGAGAGGGAGAAGCAGGCCTCCTGCCGAGCAGGCAGCCCGATGCAGGGCTCGATCCCCAGTCTCTGGGATCATGACCTGAGCCCAAGGCAGTCGCTTAACCAAGTGAGCCACCCAGGTGCCCCAGAACCCATAGTTCTTAAAACCAGAATGTGCAAAAGTGTGAAGAGGTCCAAGGTAGGAGACACCGTCTGGTTCTTAGTAGAAACACAAGTAAAACCACAGATCAGTGTCAACCACGCAAATATAAACTCACCACCTGGTCATCTAATATACACCAACTTAAGTCACAAAAAGCAGAAACAGAGCCACGCCTTCCCCCCAGGACTTCTGATATATTTCAGATATAAAGTGTTAAAGTAACTCTGATTTAAAGAATAAAAGAAGTAAGCACAAATTTAAACAAGCAATAAGAGATTATGAACACAGGTAAACAGATGTGAAAAGAAAGCATGTAGTATTTTTAGAAATGAAAAATGTATTTGTCAAAACAAAAAACATTCTCAAGAACTTGTTTAAACAACAGGTTAGCACAAATGGAGAAAGAAAGTAGTGAACTGGGATGTAAATGTTGATAAATTAAAAATCATGTTTTAATCTTTAAAACAGTCAATAAAAAACAAACCCATAGGGACATGATTAGAAAGTCGTTCTGTGCTCTCAAAAGCCCCCAAATACAGAAGGCAAAGATTGATAGAAGTCAAGAAAATTTTATGAAGAAATCCATAATCCTAGTTGAGGATTCAGTAACTGAACTCATAGACAAAAAAAAAAACGGTAAGGATACAAAAATTTGAAAAATGTTTTCAGCCAGTTTGATTTAATGTAAATATATAGAATAATATTGCCAATGAAAAGAGAAAATATATTCTTCTATGACACACATGAAACATTCAATGAGACAGGTGAAAAGCTAGGTCATAAACCAAGATTTAGCAAGTTTTAAATGATTGAAATTCTACTGAGTATGTTTTCTGACTACAATGGTGTTAAATTAGAACTAGTAAAAACAAGATACCTAGGATATTACCAACTATTTGGAAATGAAGCAATGCAGTAACTTACAATTCCTTGGAGAAAGAAGAAGTAACAAAGGAAATTAGAAAACATTTAAGACTGAATGATAGCTAAAACACAATTTATCAAAATTCAGAGGATGCTGCTAACCCTATATTTAAAAGGTAATTTATAATTTTAAATTCATATATTAGAAAGGAAGAAGAGGATAAATTAGTGGCACTGTTTCTACCTTAAGAAGCAAGCAAAATATGCAAATACAGTCACAAGCAGAAGAAAGAATAGAATAGAAATGAGTAGAAATCAATGAAGTAAAAAAGAGAAAAAATGGAGAAAATCAGTGAAACAAAAAGTTCTTGGAAAAGAATAAAATTGGTAAAACCCTAGTTGGTAAGAAAAATGAAGGAAACATGTTAGCATCACAGATAGAAGAAGAGACATCACAGTTTATCACCCAGACATTAAGAAGAATATTTGGAGAGATTACAAATAACTTTCTGCCAATAAATTCCACAATGTAAGTAAAATGGACAAATTCTTCTTTAGTTGAATTCTTCAAATTACTGAAACTGACTAACAAATAGAAAATCTCAATAGCCCCACATTTCTTAGTTTGTTTCCCCAGGCTATGCCTAGAGATATTATGGGTTCAGTTCCAGACCACTGCAGTAAAGCTAATATTGCAGTCAGTTGAGCACCATGAATATTTTTGGTTTCCCAGTATGTATGAATGTTATGTTTACACTATTCAGTAGCAGGAAAATCACATCTATGGTGGTAGAAATCATATCAGTGATTTCTTCTAAGGAAGAAACAAAAGGAAATATGGAGGGTCAAGTAAAAGTTTTTTTGTCATGCTATGTATTTATCAGAACTGATTGCATGGTGTCTTGAAGATCTGAACATTCTCTGCATGTGAATTGTACATCAGAAAGAAAAAGAAAAAGTGAAATAAGGAAATTTTCAAATAAACAAAACCAGAACATTTGTCTTTAGTTGATGTGAACTAAAGGAAATCCGAAAGGATTTTCTTCTGGAAAGAAGAAAAATGATCCCAGAGAGAAACACAGAAACATATGAAGGAATGAAGAGCAACAGATAGGGTAAGTCTGTGGATAAATCCAAATAAATATGGTGGGCAAAACAGTGAAAATGACATCTTGGAACTTGAAATATATATTGAATCGAAATGCTTATAATAATAACACAGAAAATAGGAAGGTAGTGAATGTGCTCTCAAGTTCTGGCACTGTCTAGAAGCAGTGAAAGTGTGGATCTAAGTTGTCTTCTAGAACTGTGTGTTTTGTGATATGCATCAGGGAAGAACTACAGTGAGGGATATTGAATCAAGGATTTATTTAAAAATATTTATTTATTTAGGTGGCGCCTGGGTGGCTCAGTTGGTTAAGCAACTGCCTTCGGCTCAGGTCATGATCCCGGAGACCCGGGATCTAGCCCCACATCGGGCTCCCTGCTCGGCGGGAAGCCTGCTTCTCCCTCTCTCACTCCCCCTGCTTGTATTCCCTCTCTGGCTGTGTTTCTCTCTGTCAAATAAATAAAATCTTTAAAAAAAAAATTTATTTATTTAGGAATCAAGAGTTTATTATCTTCATTAGGCATTAAGCCAGTTATGGGAGCCGGAGAAGAAGGTTTTGGAAGACTGTCACCCGGGCTTTGGTGGTGATACTGAGATCACTGTGGGACAGCATTACAGGCAGGCAGGAAGAAAAGCTGGGGTGAAGCAGAGGACCATGACACAGGTGGAATCCACAAACAGGAACTGGAATCTGTCTCTCACTGCCTCCAGTTTCAGTGATGCAGTTTCCTATATTTCAGTCCTATAGGAAATTGCTGGTGACCTCTAACAAAGACTCATATGTGTGTCTGACCTAAGTGTTAGAGAAACCGAAGGAGGAGAGCCCTCAGAACCTGGATTAGCTGCAGACCCTACTGCCGCCAGATGCCAACAGAGTGCGCAGGAAATGTTCCTTGGAAGCTAAGATCCAAGCACTAGGTGTACTTACCGCTAACTGGAGTGTCACTGCTCCTACGCGATCCTAGTGGACAGAGCTGGGGAATGTACACATGCACACACCCATAATGTACACACACATACACCCACACGAAGTCTGTATTTATTTCTAGAACTATCTACCTATACAGAAAACTGTGAGGGTACACAGATATTTCTAATTTCAACAGTATGGAGTTCATTCTTATGTTCCCTTTTTATAACTCTCTTTTCCAACAGTGAGAAACTGACTCCCATTGTTCTTAATAAATTGGTCATTTGGCCAGTCTCCCTGTAAGTAAACTTTCATTGTTTGCCTCTGCTGCCCTGCCTTCTGTGACTCCCACTCACTCCCTCTCAGGAATCTCGGACCCTCACAGAACACTCTAGGGCAGTAAAATCCATTGTGTCACCCTCCCAGGGCTTGTAGAGAGAACCAACACCAGGGAGTGGGGAGTCTTTGGAGCCATTTTGGAATTGTGCCGGCCACCTGGTCATCTGTCATGAGTCTTCAGCAAAAGTAGAATACGTGACCCTTTCTAGTGCTGCTCTTAGGAGGGGTAGTGGTAAATTGGAGCATATTAAGAGCTGGAAAATTGTAAATATTAAAAGACACCATGTAGATGTAGTATTTAAATATAGTGTGTGATCTCGTGCTACATCCTTACTCCAGGAACAATACTGTGTGTGGAGAGCATCACTGGGCAAATTGACAGAATTGAAATACAGAGAGCAGATAAAGGAAATTTCTCTCTTCATGTTACCTTTACTGAGGTTGATGACTTTAGTATATAAAGGAGTGGTTATGTAAAGAAATCTTTATCTTGGGAATATACTCTGAAGTCCTAAGAAGTAAAGGACCATGTTGTATACAGCTTGTTCTCAAATGTCAAGGGAAAAGAATGATAATTATATGTATGTATGTACTGTACACACAGAATAAACAAATCTGACAAAATTTAAAAATATGAAAATCTGAATAAAGGGTATAGAGCTCTTCTTTATCCTTTTTTTCTGCAAGTTTGCAATTATTCCCAAACAAAACGATTTTTAAGAATTTCCCATAGAACCACAGCAGACTCAGGACTTGAAGAGGCCACATGAGAAGGAAGGAAGTGAAAGAGCTCATGTCTGGAGCTGGATTGAGGGGCTCTGTGGTGGTCATTTGCTACACTGAGAGCCTTCTTGTTTAATCAAATCAGTTCCAAAGATAGATGATAAATCAGCCAATGACACAGATCTCTACATCAGCTCAGTGCCTCTTACGGTGACCACAGCCAGCTTCTTTTTCTCCCTGGGCTCCAGCATCTACACTGAGTTAGGGAACCCAGTTCAGCAGCTGCAGTTCCTGCTGTCAGTTTTGGCTCCCAGAGAATAGCCACTGGGGAGATTTTCCAGGATGCTATTGCTCCCTGAAAATGGTATTTCTTGCTGTTTTGGTGAAGGATCGCCTGGACTCTCTTTGGGTGCACTTAAGGGGTGGGTGAGAAATTCTTAGACGACTTAGAGCTCCTTTATCCATGATTTCAATTTTGTCCAACATTATATTCCTTCCAACACCCTTATAATTGATTTCTATGCATGTCCTTGGCATTTTTGTTTATAAAAATGGGTAAAATCCTGTCGTATTTTGGTGTGACTCTCATCTTCTCATGCTTCACTCTTTGTAGCTCATGCTCTGCAGTCTGGTGGGACTGGTGTCTGGTTGCAAGTCTAGAAGCAAGGACAGGTAGTATGGGTGTTCAGAAGTATCAACAATCCCTGGCAGAGCGAGCAGCTCAGGGAAAGCTATTGCAGCATCTTTAGGCGAAGGAATACTAACATCCATCAGGGAGGAAGGGCTTCTACCTGCAAAGGAGCCTCAGTGGAACATAGGGGTTCAGAGTCTCTAGCTTCACTGGATTTGTCCCATCTTTAGGATGCTGCTTTTTCTTAAACAGTGTTCTAACTTTTTAACATAAGAAATGCCTCAGGGTTCTGAATTCAATTTAACGTGTAATTCAGCTACTGGAAAGATTTGACCTTGAATTTGTTTTTCAGAACTTTGGGACCTGTGTCTATAGGGAAAACAAAACAAAACAAAACAAAAAAATAAAAAAAAAAACCCAAAAATCAAACAAATTTTTTGTAGGGAAATCACAGAAGCATTCTGGTCCTGTACCCAGACTTCAAACTAGAAATTCAAAGCCCTGAGTTCATCCTTTTTATCCCCTAAGTTCTCTAGTTTACTTAAAAGCTACTAAGCAATTCATTAGACTCCTTATTTCCAGTAAAATGTTCCATGGCATCAACTACTTGGTCACCCACAATCCTGCCTGTCCTAGGCAGCTGATTCCAGACACCTGATCATCTGAGTAACCCTTGACACTACATAGTATGCACATGTCCACTATTCTTTCAAAAATATTATCAGGCATCCATGGCATGCCAGAGACTCTTTTAGACCCAGAGATAGAGCAAGGAACTAGTCAGCCCTGCTGTCATCCAGCTTGGTTCTAAGGGAAGAGACAGATACATTAAGAATAAATTTTTATTAATCTTTCAAGAATTTAAGTACTTTGTTTAAAAATAAAACTGGAAAGAAGACGGATATTGACAGGAGGGACACCTTCAGGTCTGGTGACAATAAAGAGACATTAGCTCCTATTGGTAAGAGAGCATTTAAGAATAGAATTATACTCAGTGCCCCTAACTTTGGAGACAAACCGAAGTACTGAATGTACTTCTATTTTTGACTTTTTCCTTAGCATGGTGAGTTGTTTGGGAAATGATTCAATAGTTATTTGTAGTTCCTAAATTCTCAACAGCAGTTGCCTCCTGATATGTGTCACTATATATTCTGAGTTGACATCTGCTGTCTGAATCACCAAAATAGTGCCTTGTTTTAAAATTTATCCACTATTGGCTTATGTTTTATCTTACTCTAGGCCATGTTATCACTACATGTGACATCTCTGTATATGTGTTTGTGAAACTGGGATGAAGTTGGCAAAACTTGAGATAGAGGAAACTCTGAAACATGTTTTTGCATTCAGAGAACAGGAGGCATAAGCACATTTGGAATAGAGAGGAGAGAGAGGCGAAGCGGTATCGGAGGAGGGAAAGTTAAATGCATAGTCGGGAACTTAAATGCCATTCAGGCAACAACCTTGGGAGTCCAGATGACTGTAGAACTTTTCTCATGGCTTTTGGTCTCCAGTAAATAGATTCAAGTGTCCCTCGGGAGTAAGGCTTTTCCTTAGTAGAGGAGATCAGTTTGTTGGTGATTTTGATGACAACATACATGATGACATTTTATTTGAGGGATGTCTCTCCAAATGGGACTTGACCAACTTTTAGGCTGATAAAGAGATTTGTATGCTGACCCGTGCTGCATGCTGACCTGCACTTTAGTTATTGACATATCTAAGTGACATATCATATGACTGAGTCATTATGAAGCATAAGTTCTTAATCTCCAGAGTTTTCATAGAACTAAAAACTGTGTCAATGAATAAAGGCAATCACAGTATAGCCGGTCATGATGGTGATGCTTACGTGCAGTGTTGTATAGCTGCCCAGGGCCATGCCTATAATGCTTTGTTAATCACTATTTTTAAGAACTCAAATAAATGTTAAGCCTTTTAATAATTCTCTGTCTCCATTTCTCAGTTTCTTCTGTGACCAAAAGATCAACTAGTCCCAGGAGATCCTTAGCAGCTAAAGATAGGATTTTTTTTTTTTTTTTTTTTTTGTAGCCTTCTATCCCCACATTTCCAGTTCATTCTGGGCTCTTCAGATCCTTGCTGATATTTTATAATAGGAAAGCCTATCAAGCATTCACATGCCCTTGCTAAAGAGCTAATAGAGTTCAGACAAATCAATAATTGGCCCACAAGGCATGGCAGGTGAGCAGAACAGCTGAGACCCATCATAACTCAGGTGAACCGAAGAACAGTATTCTTTTTACCCCACCACACTGTTCCATGGTGCAACAGGGATGCAGGAAGGATGTTCCGGGATGCAGGGAGGATGTTCCAGCTTGCTCACCTTTCTGGGTTGGGCTGTGCATGCGAGAGGGAGGGCACGGGTGTGGGAGTCAGGAAGCCCAAGTGTGCAAAGTGGGCTGTAGTTCCCACACCTCTAGGTGCCTTTTCTCCCCAGATGACCTTGGAAGCTCCTTCCAAGGCTCACATCCCACAGTTCCTCTGTGTGGCACTCAGAGGCCACAGCAAATAATCCGATTCTCTCCCAACCTCATCTCCAAAGTATCTTGTAATAGTAAAGTGGAACATTTTGATTATCTGACTTGGGGATCTGGTAATGAAATTGTAGGGGACAGTATTACTGTTTTTTAACTCTCTTACATGGATGCGTAGCTTTTATGGCCCCCTCCCCTCGCTTTGTGTAGCTGTTCTCCCTCTCTCCTGATTTGTGTGTGTGTGTGTGTGTGTGTGTGTGTGTGTGTGTATGAGACTTTATGCAGAAGTAAAACAGGCCCTCTATGCTTTAGCAGGTATTTGTCTTGACTGTTTCATGAGAGTTGGTAAGGACTGAGGATTTTCCTCCAGTCCGTGCATACTGAAGCACACCTACTATATGCTGGCTCTGCTTTAGTCTCTAGGAACAGGGAGAAATCTGGACACAGAGAGCCATTTGTACTTACATATCAAGATTATCGTATGTGGGAGTATCTCAAGGTTTATTGCTATAAACTCGTTTCCACTGGGGACTGAACAAATTGATACAAAGCAGTGTTATGAATGAACTTGCTTACCTTTAGGGAAGAAATGTCTCACTTCTTGGGTTTTTGCTACAAATTTTAAGAATGAATGGCTGTTTTCAGACCTTAAAGTTTGGCAGCCCACTTACAAGATGGAAAAGGAAGAAAAACTAAAGATACCTCTCTTGGTTTAAAGTATATGGAGTTGTTTTTCCAAAGTCGGCTTTGCTGGCAGAGCAAGTCTCTTAATAACCCTGCAGTACTCCCCGTGTTGAAATAACACAAATTAGCATTTAACCCGGGAGGAAGAACACATGAAGTTATTTAACATTTACATAAAATTATGGAGTAAACTCCAAAACAGGTCGCCTCTGAAATGTATAATTACACTCAGCAGTCCTGTCAGCATACATAGAAACAATTTTATTTCCAATCATCTTCTGCTTTTATTCACTCAGGAATGTATCATTAAAATTTTCACAGAACAATGAACCTTAATAGGTGCTAATACAATTGTGAATTATGGTAATTGTTACCTAAATTAATCTCTGTACTTTCCGTTCTGTATTGCCCTATGCATAAGAAGTGTGAAAAAGATAATGTTGAAACTGACATTTGTATAAATGGTGTAAAAGATTTATCTTATTTGATAAAAAAAAAATTTCATGAGAACTTGCTACTTTTTAAAGTGGTTTGGCTGGGAAAAATTGTTAGATTTGCTCTCAGGTATGATTTATGTCATCTTTATTGGGTGAAATTTGTGGGGGGATCAAGGCCTTTGACCATTAGGTCACCTTTGATGCCCACACACTCACTGAGGTATCCAGAAGGCACATGTATGTTCCCCTGTATAGATCTTGCCATATATCTGGATGGGGTCACTTTCTGTGTGTTTACTTCAACTCGTTTATGTAACCAGTATCCACCATGCTTGATGTAATGATACCCACCATTATGGGCTGGACTGTGCTTCCCTCCTCTAAATTTGTATGTTGAAGTCCTCACCCTCAGTACCACAGAATGTAATTGTATTCGAATATAGGGTCTTTAAATAGGCAACCCAATTAAAACAAAGTCATTACAATGGGCCCCCCATCCAAGTGGTGTCCTTGTAAGAGGAGATTAGGGTGTGGACAGACAGAGAGAGGAGACTGTGAGGACAGAGTGGGGAAGACGGCCATCTATATGCCAAGGAGCATGGCCTTGGAAGAAGCCAGCCGTATCACCCTAGGTCTTGGACTTTCAGCTTCCAGATCTATGAGGGAATAAATTTCTGTTGTTTTAGCCAACAACAGGTGCTTTGTTGTGGCAGCCCAAGCAAATGCATATATCTAGGCGAATTGGAAGTAATGAAATACAGGCTTTTGTTCTGTTACTCTTGACTTATATTTGACCTTGGGCATTATTGCTAAATTTTTCTTTTTGTAATTATAGTTGTCATATGTTTATTATTTTAAATTGCCCAGCACCATATTCTTTTCTTTTTCCAACAGCACTTTGAATTTCCTCTGTGAGACTACTAACTCCTCAATCTCAATCCCCACAGTTGGGACGAGGCTCGTCTAATGCCCTAGCCTTAGATATGGCTAGCTTAGACCTGTTACACACGTTTGGCCAATCAGTTCTATGCCTTCTTTCCACAAGGTTCATCCATAAATGTGGATGTATGACAGAGACCTGGACAATGCGTTTCAATTCCAGGACTTAAATTTGAAGTACTGAGCAATTAAACTCTATATTTGCTGGAGCTACTAAAGTATGGGGAGGGGGGTGGGTGCCTGAGGCTCTCTGTAGCTGCCTGACAGCCACAGTGAAGGGCCAGACAGGGAATGAAGAGAGAGAGCAGGTCCACAGATAGAGATCTAGTATCTGAACACCCTGTGTGAGTCCCAGATCCAGTCATACCTGAAGCCAGTGATCCCAGAACGTTATTGATTAATAAGCCAGTAAATCCCTCCACTCTGTCTTCCACTTTAAGGCAGTTTGGCTTATATTTCTATCACTGCTACTGAGTCCTTAGTAATATAATGGCTTAATGCTTGTCTCCTCTGTGAAATGAATACACTTTTGTAATGGTAACTATATTTTCCCCAAATTTCCCCAGATTAAATATTATGCACTGATATCTCTGTGGTATGCATGTGGGAAAAGGTAAAGCAAGGTAAAGAAAAGACTACCAGAGGTCACACACAGATATGTTTCCTCCTGGGACTAGTGAAGTTGTCAAATGGCCAGAGACACAGGCTGCTGTTGGGATACTTGATATGATTTTTCTATTCATCTCCATAGCACTCAAACAAGGTGAGTAACTGATGTTAGAACACTAGGGACAGAGGTATACTGGACCTGATAGTAATAACAGAATTTAAAGAGCAGTATCATTGGCGCTCCAAAAAAAAAAAAAAAAAAAGCCAAAAACACTGGGTTCAACTGGAATGCATTATAATTAGTATTTGTTTTTTTTTAAGATTTTTATTTGTTTATTTGACAGAGAGAGAGATCACAAGTAGGCAGAGAGGCAGGCAGAGAGAGAGGAGGAAGCAGGCTCCCCGCTGAGTAGAGAGCCCAGTGCGGGCCTCGATCCCAGGACCTTGAGATCATGACCTGAGCTGAAGGCAGAGGCTTAACCCACTGAGCTACCCAGGCACCCAGTTAGTGGAGTTTTTTTAACAGGAAATGTTTTACTGGGCCAAGTCCAGGATGAGCTTTGCCATTTATAACCATCTTTGGAATAGTGATTATTATCCAGCTCTGAAGAAGACTTCAAAAATGCATGAGAAATCCACCTCCCAACGCCAAACCTGCTTATACAGTTTGCCATCAATTTCAAGGGCTCTGTTCTTTCAAAGCTCACCTTCTCTACTGGACCCGTGGCCAACAGCTTTTAGGGAGATGTGTCAAGTGCATGTTTGCTGATTTATTTTCTAAACTTTTTAGGTTTTCTTTTTTTTTTCTCTAAGATTTTAATTTATTTGAGACAGAGAGAGAAAGAAAGGAAGTGAGCACGCATGTGCATGAGCAGGGGAAGGGGCAGAGGGAGAGGAAGAAGCAGGCTTCCTGCTGAGCAGGGAATCCAATGTGGGACTTGATCCCAGTACCAAAGTGCACCCCAAAGCTTTTAGATTCTCTGAATCCAAATTCTTTAAAATGCAGTTTAGGTGGCACTGCTAATTCATTTCTTCAACTATGATTTTATTTACCTCTGCCTGTAATCTAAGGAGGAATTCCTTGTTTGTTGACAAGTGTTTTTGGGTGCCTGCTGTGTACCAGGAACTGTGGGAGATGCCAGTGATATGATGAAAATAGAGAGTGGCCCAATCCCCCTGGAATTTATGGCTTGTTGGGAAAACACAGGACTCAAGTGACTTAAATCAGCAGAATCTAATACTGGCTGTTCTGTCTCTGGAATGAGGGCACTACATCCAGGAAACCCAGCACAGGCAAGGACTGGAGGATAGAGGGAACTCTGGCATAGGATGTTTAAAGGCTGCCCCTGCAACTGGTCCAGCTTTGCAGAAATGCTAGAGGACATCATAGGGCAAGAGACTTAGGCGGACTAAGGATGGCCTACCGTTTTACCAGTGACTTCCCACTAGCACCAGAAGTAGGATGAGGCAAATGAGTGAGGCACTTGCTTCTCAGGTAGAAAATTTAGGAAAATTGCAAAATGAAAAACGAACGAACAAAAAAACCTTAATCAGTATCCAACAGGACCATGAGGGAGTGAGGTGAGCCTTGCAAGGTCAAGGTGGGTTCCTGTCTTTACTTAAAATTTTGATAATTTGGGGACGCCTGGGTGGCTCAGTTGTTAAGCGTCTGCCTTTGGCTCAGGTCATGAACCCAGGGTCCTGGGATTGAGCCCCTTCTTGGGCTCCCTGCTAAGCCAGTAGCCTGCTTCTCCCTATTCCACTGCCCCTGCTTGTGTTCTCTCTCTAGCCCTTTTCTTGTCAATAAACAAATAGAATCTTTTTTTTTTAATATTTTATTTGTTTATTTGTCAGAGAGAAACACAGCTAGAGAGGGAACATAAGCAGAGGGAGTAAGAGAGAGAGAAGCAGGCTTCCCGCTCAGTGGGAAATCCAATCGATGCAGGGCTCCATCCTGGAATTCCAGGATCATGACCTGAGCCGAAGACAGACGCTTAAGTACTGAGCCACCCAGGTGCCCCTAAACAAATAGAATCTTTAAAGAAAAAAAAAAATGTTTGCAATGTATCATTTTTATGATTGAATTTATATAGGATGAGTTTTTATTATTTATTTAATAACTAATATCAATTATTCAGTTTATTTACTCAGCAATAGCCCTTATTTAATTATTATTAATAAACATCTTGCATGTGATATATATTTTTGATATACATAATTTGGGGGATGTATACACTTGTAATTAATTTAAATTCATGGAATCCTTAAAAATGTAAGGTAGATATAATTTAGACCCAACAGATTGAGGCATATAGAACGTATAGGTATATCATTTTTTGAATCAACATCTCTTAATTTATATGGGAACTTTCACCACACAGCATCATATCTGGTTCCGAGGGTTAGTCATTGTCTGTATCTGTACTGGTTGACCAGGTTCACTGCATGAGCTGTGGCCTTAGCCGGCACACCGTGCCTGGAGGCCACTGCCCTTCTCCCCATATCCTGTTCTCTGTGCAGCCTCTTGGCCCTGACATCTGGCTTTGAGTTGGCGTCATCTCTTAAGGCCTTCTTGAGTTCCATCTCTCTGTTACCTTATCTCCCCAGTCTCCTACTTGCTCCCAGATCTCCCCAACACCAGACTTTGCTTTGTGTTTCATCCCTGACTCCTCTTGCTGGCATCTATCTGTCTCACGCTCGATTTCTCCACCATCTGGAACAAGTTCTAGAAGCCTAATTAAATTGTAAAGTGTGTTCAGTTTGGATGGCAAAAACCGTCTTTCTCCCCCGTGACTTGAACCTCCTGACCTTTCCTCATAAAACACTCATGTCCTATTTGCTACCCTGTGCTTGGTTGTCATTACTTTGTGCTGACAGTTTTATTGTTTCCTGGTGCCCTCTGTCCATCCACAATTACTATGGTATGTGGCAACCTACTTATTTCAAAGTTAAATGTGTGAGATAAAAATAAAACCAAGAAGTTCCACCTTCTAAGGAGAAAAATCCACATTTTTAAGAGACAGTATATATTAATTCATATATATATAAATGCTGTTGTAATTTGTTTTGCTAAGTGAGTGAATAGTTCTATTAAACATGTCCAGATATCTATTAGTAATGCTTGGCTTTTGAGATCTCCCAGACTCTTACAACTATGCATGTGAATAAGCAAACGTCTAACGAAAATTTTTCAAGGAAGCTGAGATCAACTACAAAAAGATACATTACAGCAAGAAAAAAAAATGGCTTTAAAGTATTGACAATAAATGAAGATGATTCAGTCTTTCAAAATATCCTGGATTTTTACATCAAGTTAATGTATATTTAAGATATTTATGTGACCAAATCATTATTTGGGAGTGAAAACAGTGAAAAAAAAATAGTTTGGTTAAATAGTAGAGTAGGGTAAGGGTTAAAAGACCAAAGCCTTTCCCTTCATCACTGCTGCTCATTGCACAATAAGCTTGGGCAGATTGTGTGCTATGTGGATGCCTCATGTTGGTAAGTAGAAGATAGGGGCTCAGAAGAATGGCATCTACCCAATAATCACTAAAACTAATCTAAATTAGTGTCAACCAGCATAGCTACAGACTTATATTTAAGGACATCATTTTTCTCTCATTGCATTTTCTGTTATGGATTAAATAAAAAGGAGCTATCATTGGATTTTAAAAGTTGAGAGGCCACACAAAGAAATGGAAAGAAAAAGAAAAAAAAAAGTATGGTATGTTCCATAGGAGGACAGGAAATTTGGTATTTTTTTCAGATACAAGCAGTTCTTCTATGTACCTACATGCTCTTTATTTAGAGTGGATTTTTGTTAATTTCCATATTCCTCTTTTTGTCTGTGGGATTCGTGTCTTGTGGGAGAATGAATAAGGAAGAAGAGCATGTCTATTTGAGGAAGCAGGCCCTCTACAGTTTATCTTTGGATTAACTGATAATTTTTATAAGTCAAATTGTCCAGGACTTTATCCTGAGTTTCTTCAGAGAAGTGAAGGGAGGCAAAATAACACTTCTGCAGTGCTTTGGGATCCTTGGGGAGAAGCTATGTGAGAAGCACAAAGTATTGCTCTCATTTGGCAATCATGATTCTAAGGCATATTGAAGCAGACACTTGAATGCTCCAAATGACGAGATAATCCAGATAAACTTTACGCGTCTTGCAGCTTTTGAAGTTCTTAAAGCCAAATTGAGTGGAAGGATAAAAGACAAACTAAGTTCCTAAGTTAGTTCGTTTCATACACTTAGTGTATCTGCTTCGTATGAATCCCAGCTGCCAGTAGCAAATACGACAGCCAAGCACCTAGAGTCAACTTATCTTTGTGCGGACAGCTCTATCACACATATGTGCTGTGGATTGCAAGAATGAGATATCTTCCTGGGTAACAATACTGAGTAATTTAAATATGTTTCTCTATAATACCAGTTGTAAAAGCAAAATAGTTCACCATTATAAAGATGAATCAGAATGTACTTAACCAATCCCTGTAATTAGATATTCGCATTATATATTAGAAGACTTACCAATATATCAACATGGAAAAAGATTAGACCTGACCTTTGAAAGTTCCTAAAGCCATTGGTAAACAGGAAGCCTGTGGGAAGGCCCACATGGATAGGGTCAGAAGCCTTCTGAATATTACAGTGGGTCAGAAGGGCCTGGGTCCTATAGATCTTGAAGGGGAACTGGATGCTTAAGTAATAATCCATGTGAAGTCATTATGTAAACTGTATCAGGTGTACAAAATACGACCTGTTTAGACTAAGAATTGATTCTCTTCCAACATAGATCTCTTCATCATTCTTTCCACCCTAAGATATGAGTCTATATTTAATCATCAGTTAAGGTTTATATAGTTTTATTTTATTTTGAGTATATCTTTCTTAGAAGACCCTTTGAAAAATTTTATTTATTTACTTATTTATTTATATATTTGAGAGAGAAAGAGACAGCATGCATAGGAGCAGAGAGAGAAAGGACAAGCAGGCTCTGTGCTGAGCCTGAAGCAGGGCTCTATCCCACGACCCTGAGATCATGATCTGAGCCAAAATCAAGAGTCAGACGTTTAACTAAGCCACCGAGGTGGCCAGAGCCTTAATATGGACTTAATATAGAGTGCAGTTGAACAAGTGTTCACAGCTTTTAATCAAATGCGTACATGTATATTTACTGAGCCTGGTGACCGTGCCAGTGTAGCCAAGCAGAACTACATTTCCAGAATACCCTCTCCTGTTTGGTTTCTGGTTCCAGCAGGCCACTAGAAAACTCACGGAAGTCTTGGAAGACCAAATCGAAGTCAAAGCCATTTCGTTATTTTTAGCAGGTTGGTTCAGCACGCCAGACACGTTGGCTCTCACACACATTGTTGCTGGCCTGCCCTCTCAGACCATGCCGTGGGGCAGCCCCATACCCATCCTGCCCCCAGCTCCCAGCAGCTGCTTTGAATGTTGGGTCAGGTAGGCGTGTAGCTCTGTGGTTTTTCCTGCAGATGATGTGAGTACAGTTTTTCCTGCAGATGATTCAAGGCACCAGGACCTCAGAATGTGACTGTATTTGGAGATAAGGTCATTAAGGAGGTAATTCAGGGAAAATGAGGTGTACAAATGGGTTCTAATCCAAGATGACTTGTGCCCTTGTAAGAAGAGGAGATTAAGACCAAGATATACACAGGAGGAGGGCCATGTGAAGCCACTGAGAGCAGATGGAACATCTGGAAGCCAAGGAGAGAGTCCTCAGAAGAAATCAACCCTGCTGACACCTTAATCATGGATTTCTAGCCTCCAGGACTGTGAGAAAATAAATTTCTGTTCTTTGTGTTACCCAGTCTATGACAATCCTAAAAAACTAAAACAGCATCATTGTTAGTTCTTATTAAGTGACTTGATTTCTTTTTTTTCTTTTTTTTCTTTAAAGATTTTATTTATTTATTTGACAGAGAGAGAGATAACAAGTAGGCAGAGAGGCAGGCAGAGAGAGAGGAGGAAGCAGGCTCCCCGCCGAGCAGAGAGCCCCCTGCGGGCCTCGATCCCAGGACCTTGAGATCATGATCTGAGCGGAAAGCAGAGGCGTTAACCCACTGAGCCACCCAGGCGCCCAAGTGACTTGATTTCTGTAAGAGGATATCGGAACAATCTCTACTGTCTGCATAGATATACATCTCTATTCAGTAAGTTACATAAGCTAGTCTCACAATAAATGTATTCTGGAACTTGGGACCCATTCAGCATTTAGCAAAAATCAAGCTGAAATAATATTTATGAAGGGAAGTTTGCTCAAAAGCCATTCATTCATGAATTCCACCAGATATTCTAAAGCTTACTTACAGAGCAAACTTCATCCTCTGCTTTGTAACGTTGGTTCAGCATTAGATTGTGTTTAATAAATTGCTTTCTTTTGAGGTGTCATCAGCATGGAGCAAAGAAAATTCTAGAAAGGGTTTCAAGAAGTGCATTTGTGTGTCTACTGAAAGGTTGCTACTGAAAACGGTGCACGGGATTATTGCTAAAAAGCCCTTAGGGAGAAATTCTGACTAAGATACGTACTGAGAATATCTGCTTTTCTCATGATCAATTAATCCAAAGATTAACTTGGTTTTTATTTTTGGAAGGATGGCTAGAAAGTTGGATAATGATTCTTAAGCTTAATGTGCCAAAGAATCACCTGAGGAGCTAATTCTGAAACTGAATGAATAAGGAACTGTGACAAAATATTCAATTTAGAATAAAGCTTAGTCTGATCAAAGAGAATTTAAACTGTTTCTTCAACTCCTATTAGATACAATTGCTTTGGTCCAGTCTCCCCTTATTTTCCTTCCTAGGATGGCATATGGGTACATGTGCGTTCTTCTGTATCTATGTTAGTGGATGGAAGGGCCTCTGTGCTTTTCTCATTCTTGAGTTTCCATTGGTTCCAGACCTTTGTTCTCTACCAGGCCTTCCACCTGGCCCTGTGGCCAGGCCACCCAGTTCTACCTTCTACAGTGGTGTCACTTTGTCCCAGCACAGCGGCTGCCATATCAGTCTGGCTGGCTGTCTATTCTCTCACCATGTGGTGTACTTTCTATTTAATTAGGCTGAGTGGTTGTATGTTGTTGTGGGCTCCTCTGCACAGTAACCTCCTCCTTGACTTCCAGATGGAGAAAACCAGGCCCAAGTCCCTTCTCTTCAAGGTTCCTTTCCTTATATAGGACAAATCACCCTTGCTGAGTGAGTCGGAGAGGGAAATAATCAATAGATAAAGGACTAAACACTTGAATTTCATTTCTTTCTTCCTCTTCTGCTCCTTATAAATACCCAAGGTGGAAACAGTTTTTGTTTCTCTTCACCTACATTTTTATTTCCTTCTACAACTCAGCAAGAGATTTTCTGCCATTGCATTCATGGGGGGAAATGGAATCTTCTCAACATTAAGAAGAACTCAATGGCATGGGTCCTCCCAGTTGGGTTGTTGATATACTAAAGGAGGAAATAAAAGCATTTGGGAAATCCTTTCTCCAAAAAAAAAAAAAAAAAATGCATGGCTCTTAAGCTTATTGATTTTCTGCTAAATCTTATTTTATATGTCAGATGCTGAATATTACATCAGTATTTATTTTCATTTTTCTCTCCCTAACATATCTCCCCAAGCAGATGGGTGTTCTAAGACATGTACTTAGAATTGCAAAACAAATAAAGTACACTAATAATTTAAAAATTATTATAAATGATAATCAAAGATAGATACCAGAAGAAAAGAAAAAGAAAATGGTCTTGAAGGAGGGGAAGAAAATAAGCTCTAGGTCCTCAGAACTGGTTTCTTCAGTCCTGGTTGCAAGGGGCAGTTGTAAAGGCATAGATACTAAAAAAGAGTAGTTAGGATCTGGTGCCCTATTTTGGTGCCCCGAGTTGGTGCATCTATTGGTAGACATTAACTACTTTGAAAACTTGATGTGGGGGGCGCCTGGGTGGCTCAGTTGGTTAAGCGACTGCCTTTGGCTCAGGTCATAATCCCAGAGACCCGGGATCGAGCCCCACATCAGGCTCCCTGCTCGGCGGGAAGCCTGCTTCTCCCTCTCTCACTCCCCCTGCTTGTGTTCCCTCTCTAGCTGTGTTTCTTGCTGTCAAATAAATACAATCTTAAAAAAAAAAAAAAAAAAAAAGAAAACTTGATGTGGATTATACTCCGACCTAGTAAGGGATCAAGAGTTGAGTTCAAGTATGTCTAGGAGTATTAGGATGCCGGCAAGTAATCCAAATTTTCTTTGCTTCAGTTTCTTTTCTTCACTTTTAGAAGATTTGATAAAATCTTTCTCTTATCTTTCTTGCTGACCTTAAATGAATGTGGTGGGGAAAAAGAAAAAAGTGAAGAATAGAGATCTTTTTAGAAAAAGGTCAAGGTATTACATTTATTACATCACTTATTGTTACACATTCACAACGGGCAGCTTTCTTATTTTGTATCCTTCATAAAGGAACCCTTGCAAACCAGTGGACAGTTAAAAACTTTGAAAAGAATCAAGTCTTCCTATTTCATTTCACATTGCTTCACTTTTCGTTTTGATCAGGATGGAGATAAAAGGAGGACTTAGAAATACATAGTCATTGGATGTGTAGACAGGCTGTTGGAGAGCGCTGGCCTGTGACATTAGGTGGCTGATGATTCCAAATGGTGTCCAAACCACATCAAGGAAAAGTAGGACACTCTACAGTTAAAGAGTCACAGGAAAGGTTTCAGAGCAGGATGAGTTTCCTTCAGGGGATGCATTTTTTAGGCTTGCTTGGCAAGCCCACGTGGCTACTAAAAATCCTTGAAGATTTTGAAAACGTGACAATTGGTTTAATTATGGGCTTCCTCATTTCTTGGTTCTTCCAAAAAAAATCCTCGTTTTGACTGAAGGTTGTTACCAGCTTTAAATTCCATATTTACCGTGAATGGAAGATGTGGTTTTTGTTCCTTTTGCAGCCTGCGCATTGATGTAGACCTCTACCCTGGTCTCCGTTTTCCCTCTCCAAAAGCCTGTCCTGTCCTTTTAAGATTCTAAGTCTTTTTTTTTATTCCGCCGAGGTTTTTTTGTAGCAATAGGAACATGCCATCCCTCCCCTTTTTTGGGTTGAAAATACTGTAATAAAACCAGGCCATGAATATATTCTGGTAGCATGGTTTGTAAATGAGAAGTTTTTTAAAAGATGCCTTTCTTGATGAATCCATTAATATTGTCTCGTGTTTTTTTGTTTTTTTTTTTTTTTTTTTTTTTTTTTTTTTTAATCATGGCAGGGTGGAGTCCTTTTCTGCCAAGCACCTCTGATCCCAGTGTACAAATAATGTTTATATTCCAGTTCACAGAAAAAAAAAAAGGAACGTGAAAATATTTCATTGAAAGCTGACAGCTTTAACGAACTTTAAAGGTTAACCCTGGTGCTAGTTAACATATCTATTCATGTCTCCATCAGTCTATTGAATTACTCAGCTGAACACACACACAAAAGCAAAACTTGAAAAAAAATACCCAGAAAGCCAACATTAATAATTCATAAATACTGGAGGCTGGTGACTGACAATTTTCCCCCTACTGTGTTGAAGTCTGTTAAGAACTGAATCCTGATAGCTCCTAAGTTACTTTAGAAGCTCAGTGAGCAACCCTGTCCAAGAATGTTAATGTTTCTATAAGTGGTTAGCTACTGAAACAGTGGATTTTTATCCCCTCAAGCACTTGTTCATGTCCCTTTGGATTAGTATAAGGTACAGCTTTTCATGAGATGTTTAACTGACAGTTTTTATATTTGAATTTCTCAAGCATCTGCAGACCATAAAGAACTCCAAATTCAGCCATAATCCTCTGTTACAAAGTAAATCGGCATTTTTGAACAGATTCCAGATACCAATTATAGCATTAATGAGGATATACAATCGTGTTGTCTGCCTGGGCAGGGTTACAAGAGATGTTGCTCCTGACAGGGCTGGCCTGCCTCAGAATTCATGGCCCTCCTACCTCCCTGTGCATAGAATTGAGCTTATCAAATCTCCTCATTAAAAAGAGGACCTATCAACATCTTTAAGGATTAACCCTTTTCCTGGGGACACATGGGACAAATACTACCACTGTTTGTTGCCTGATGGTGAATTGATTTTAAGCTCTTGTATAGGTAGAATAAACATTCAGGCTTGATGTTATTAGGAAGATTTAGCAAAGAGCTCCCAGGGAGGACTGACATGGGGACTCTGCGGGTTTTCCTGCTGGAGCCAATGGCCTTTATCACCTGGGATTGCTTCAAAAAAGCTCCGTGGCTGTTGTCTACCTCAGGGTTGTTATTTCTACCGCCCGCCAGTGATTAAACTCTCTTTTATGCGCTCCATTCACAGTTTTTAATTGTCTGTCACATCTGCACCTTGAAAAAGCGAGGGGAGGATAAGGGATCTTCCCAGACTTGGGAATGGTTGACAGGAGGCTTTCTGGGAGTTCTCACAAGCCAGCTTTTGAATGGGAAACTATGGTGGCAGTTCAATGTTAAAAACCCTTACGTGGCTTCTTAACCTGCAGGGTTTATATTAGAGATAGAGAAATAACCCAATCTCTGCCTTGATTAGCAACAAGCTTTTTTCTGTTTCTCTTACATTGCAGCTATGGTAATGACCAGAAACTATTACATTAACTACTGTCTATCCTCATTAAAGTCTTGGTCTCGTGAACAGCCACTAAGTGAATTTCAGGAAGATTTGTGTGTTGCGGAGTAGAAATTCAAAAATAATTGATTAATTTAAGGCATCAACGTCGGTATTAAGCAATAAATAAAGCTCCAAACACCTACTGAGCACCTTTCCTCCAGGAAGGACTTCACCAAGTATAAGTGTTTTAGTTGTTTGTGATGGAGGCAGTTTGAAATCCTATGCTGCTGATAAATGAACATGTGAGTGTGGACAAACTGCTTGAGCCTTCTCAGCCTCTGTTTTCTGGTCTGCAAATTGGGGATAATAGTATTTACCTAATAGGGTTGCAGAGCAGTTTACATAAAATAACGTAGATGAAACATCTGGCAGAATTATTTTCCTTCCTTCGCATTCTGGTAGAATCAGAACAATCTTTTCAGTGTGTGTGTGTTTGTGTGTATTACTTTATTGTAATCCTTGAGGTGGAAAAAGCAGACTTTGATTACTGCTGTACTGTTACATGATTTGTCCAAGTTTGCATCTAGTTCTGAATTGGCAGTTGTCTACAAATTTTCTCCTTTATACTAGTTCCATATCTACTGACTTTTTGTACCACCTTGTAAAGAAGTCCACATTAACTAATAAATAACCTACTCCTAAATATTTCGGTTAAACTTTGTCATTAAGCTAAAGGCTATAGGTTAATTTAACAGGAGGAAGAAAAATGTTTCAGAGATCACTGTTGTGCTGTTTAATGATCTATATTTTTTCATAGAAAAAATTTTAATAGGTAATAGTTATTTTGAGCTTTGTTAAGTATCAGGAGTTCTAGTAAATGCTATACAATTATTAACTTTTTAACTTTGTGAGTTTTATTTATTAGAGAGAGAGCATTCATGAACATGAGCAGGGGAGGAGCAGAGGCAGAGGGAAAGGGAGAGACCCTACAGCAGACTCCCTGCTGAGCTTAGAGCCCTATGCAGGACTCAGCCTCTCAACTCCGAGATCATGACCGGAGCCAAAATCAAGAGTTGGGTGCTTAGGGACGCCTGGGTGGCTCAGTTGGTTAAGCCACTGCCTTCGGCTCAGGTCATGATCCTGGAGACCCGGGATCGAGTCCCACATTGGGCTGCCTGCTCGGCGGGAAGCCTGCTTCTCCCTTTCTCACTCCCCCTGCTTGTGTTCCCTCTCTGGCTGTGTTTCTCTCTGTCAAATAAATAAAATCTTTAAAAAAAAAAAAAAAAAAAAAAAAAAAAAAAAAAAGAGTTGGGTGCTTAACCGACTGAGCCACCCAGGTGCTCCTTAACTTTTGAACTTCTTGCAGCACTCCTAGGATATCGATTCTGTCAGCATCTCCATTTTATAGCTAAAGAAACAGAGGCATGGGAAGGTTGAGTAAACAGCATCGAATTACCCATATAGTGGGTGGTACAACAGCCTTCCAAACCCAGGGGATGCAATCAGGTTTCCAGTGCTTAATGCACAAATTTTGTTTCCCAATTGTTTATATGAAAGATACAGTTTATTATGGCAAAAGAGACAATAATGTCTCAACATGTTTGTGATTTTGACCTTCCTTGAGGTTCAGTTTCAAAGTTCATTAAGAAGAAAGGAAAAATTTAAAGGAATTCGTTGAACACTCATTCTGTTCTATACAAATTTTTATTCTTATATCTAGTTTTTAATCTCTTAATAAATAAAAATCTAATACAAAATTGAATTGCAGGTCACACAAATGCAGTGGTGCAGGTGATCTATGTTTTGTAAGAGACTATGTTAACTTTATTATAAAAGAGGACATTGATTATAATTTTGTTTCCAAACCCAAATTTAATTAATATGGATTTAGTCATAGCATTTCCTCACCTATACAGAGTTTTTAACTATGTGGAATTATATCTTTTATTAAAAACTTTATCAATACTTTTTTCTTGAATTTTCTGGTCACTCTCCATAACCCAGAGACTCATAGGACAAGCGGTTCAATGATTATTTCTCAGCTTGATACTATCTTAGAAAATTTAGCTTTGACATCCAGAATTATCTTCTGTCTGTTGTGCATTTAAAAAAATCTATTTGGTTTTTCTTTTTCCCCTTTGAAAATTTGAGGCAGCTTGTAACACAGCAAACCCAAAAGAAATAAAATATCTTTTTATCTGTAAAAAGAAGAGCATAATTAGACACATTATAAGGCTCAAACCTTGTTGCCATAGCTGGTGTACGGATTCTTCAGTTCCTCAGGGCAGTGAATGATGTAATAAACACTGACCTCAGTTACATTCTTATAACTTATAAAACACTAAATTTCGTATGGCTTGCCTATATGATGACATTTGATAAAAGCTGAAGGTAAACATTCCTCTTTTAGGGATACCCTAATGTGTACCAAATATATCACTTTCTGGTAGCTCAGCTTACTTCAAGGATACAAATACCTAGAGAAGTTAATGGACTGTATAAGTACTTTCAAAACTGTTTTTTCTGTATTACCTTATTTAGCAAAAGTCTCATGAACTTACTCCCCCAAACTTTATAAAATCTATATAAAAAATACAAAGTAACATAGACACTAATCTTTCTCTCTACTCTCCTTCTCTTCCCTTTCCTATAACTGGTATCAGTAGCTGGTATGTATTGGTCCATTCCACAGTAGACAATGCAAAAATTGCTAGATCCAATGCTTTAAAATATCCTTTTCCTTTTCTTTTGAAAGGGGATTTATTTATTTATTTTAGAGAGAGAGGGAGAAAGATTATCTAGCTGACTCCTCGCTGAGTGCGGAGCCCGATGCGGGGCTCAATCTCACAACCCTGAGATCACGATCTGAGCTGAAATCAGAGTCAAATGCTTAATCAACTGTACCACCCAGGTACCCCATCTTTTTCTTTAAAAAAAAGTCTGACTAATCTGGGTTTCCAGTATATGAAATAATCAGGATTTGGGGTCAGTGAGAAGGAAAAAAAAATATAGGAGAGAATTGGAGCTGGTATTTGCCCTGATGACATCTGCTAACCTCAGTAAGCTAGGTCCTAACTTCTGAAGTTCCACAAGTGGAGAGTAGGAGATAAGGCCCATAACCCAAGGAAAATGGGTTGGCAGATGAGCACCTTCCACATAAGGCTGAAGTCAACACCCTCATTTGGTACCTTGGAAAAGTATATGTCCTTCAGAAGGAGACTTGCCTGTTTTGTCTTTGGTGAGAAAAATAAAGTCTCAGAGAACTTGAAAAAATAAGGGGCACAATCACCAATATAACTGGAAAACCTCATCAGAGAAATTCCAGGTTGTTAGTGGTGCCAGGCCCATTTAGAGAACAAACAAACATGAATTCTATCTGGAGGGATGCATAAGCCATGAACTCAAGCAGAAGAGGCACAGAGCTTTTGACAGTTTCATGGAGCTCAGAAGAGAAGCAATAGAATCCATTGCTCTTCAAAATGAAGAACTCTCAAAAATGCCCCAGGCTTTAAATTGAGTCTCCTGAGGGCTAAACCCTGGGAATAAAGATAAACTGAAAATAGACTAGATCTTACGAAAACTGACACCAAATCCCAAATCATCTCAATCTCTGATTGGATAAAGATGATCAGCCCCTCATCCAGCTGCTTGTCTGAAAAACAGAAAATTATCTCTAAAGAAAGAAAACATCATTTTAAACTTCTACACTTTAAAAATACATTATGCCTGGCATTCCAAAAAAAAAAAAAAAATTATCTGATACGCCAAGAGAACTACTTACTGAAAACCAAGAGGAAAAACAGAAAAGATATAAACCCATAGGTAATCCAGGTACTGACATTAGTATCTTTAGGAAAAGGTGGATGGAGAATTCCACCAGAGAATTATAACTTATAGAAAATAACAGGGAATTCTATAGCTGCAAAATTTATGAACTGAAATTAAGGACTCGATAGATTGATTTAACAGGAGATTAGATAAAGCAGGAGAGAAAATGAGGGTAATCATTAAAAGATTCATAAAAGGAGGCATAACTAAAAGCTAACAAAGGGGAAAAATTGAATAATAAAAGCTACTTGATAAATCCAAAAGAAAGCAAAGACAAGACAAAATGAAGAGTAGTTTGGACAAATAGGAAACAAATAAGAGAGATTTAAGCAGAAATATTTCAATAATTACCTTTAATAGAGAAGGAGCAAATACTTCAGTTAAAACACTGTCATAGGGCACCTGGGTGGCTCAGAGGGTTAAGCCTCTGCCTTCAGCTCAGGTCATGATCTCAGGGTCCGGGATGCAGTCCCACTCTGGGCTCTCTGCTCAGTGAGGAGCCTGCTTTCCCCTTTTTCTCTATCTTCCTCTCTGCCTATTTGTGATCTCTCTCTGTCAAATAAATAAAATCTTTTAAAAAAATGAATAAAACACTGTCATAGTCAAATTGGGTCAGAAACAAATCAAAATATGTTTTATATGATTTTAATATATGACACAAAAAGGATGAAAGTATAGAGGAAGCACACAGGCAAACACTGACCAAAAGACACTGGTGGGCTCTAGAGCTATAAAAATTCCAATTTAGTATACATCAAATAAACCCAGAGAAATACAAGTTACCAATATTAGGAGTAAAAAAAGTATGTTATTACAGATCATACAGTCACTAAAAACTCATAACAGGGTATTATAAACAAGTTTATCCCAATATGTATAAAAATTTGGGTTAAATAGTTACATTTGTAGAAAACTACAGTTTACCAAACCAGTTCAAGATAGAATATTTGAAAAGTTTTATATCAATTAAGGAAATTGAATCCACAGATAAACACTTTTCACAAATAATTTTCCAGGCCTAGATGGCATTACTTCTAAATTCTTCCAAATATTTAAGGAAGAAATAAAGAAACAATGTTTAGGCGAACTTCTCCAGAAGTTGAAAAAGAGGAAACACCTCCCTGCACTTTACACCTCCCTGCACTTTTCATGCATCAAACATATTATACTGATACCTAATTAGACAATGACAACAAAATATATAAAAATTATAAGTCAGTATCTTGAACGTAGATGCAAAATCCCTAAGCAAAAATATTTAAATGACAAGCCCAGTGATGTATGGTAAAGCTAATACATCCCAACAAAGTTGTTCATTCAGAAAACAAAAGATTAATTTAACATTTGAAAACAATTGAAATAAAAAACTAACCAAATAAGGAAGAAAATCATAGAGTTATCTCAATATAGGTGGGAGAAGCATGTGATAAAATCAAAAAATGATTCATGATAGAAATGCTTAATAGCAACTAGCAAACTAATAATAAAGGAAAACATTCTCAGCCTGATGAAGAATATGGCTACATATGAATTTTTTGCGCATCCCAAATTCATATTTTGAAATCTTAATGCCTAACATGACAGAATTAGGAAATAAGGTACTTTGGAAGTGATTGATGTTTTTATAGAAAAGGCCCAAGAGAATTCTCTTGAACCTTCTACTATGAGAGAACACAGTGAGAAGTTAGCAGTCTGAAACCCACAACAGATCCTTCATCAGAACCTGATCATGCTGACACCCTGAATTTGGACTTTCAGCCCCTGGAACCATAAGAAATAAATTTCTGTTGTTTATAAGCTACTCAATCTTTGGGTATTTTGGTATAGCAGCCCAAATGGATTAAGATGGATATTCTATAAAAATACCTACAGTCAACATCAAATTTAATGGTGAGATGTTGAAGGCTTTCTGTCTTACATCAGGAACAACCCAGGGTACCAGCTCCTGAAAGTGGGCAATGAAAAGAAATAAAATATATATAAACTGTATTTCATCATCATTGAAAATGATGAAATAAAATTTCATTGTTCACTGATGACATGTGAACATAGAAAATCCAAAAGAATATACAGAGTTAAAAAATGAACTTAGCGAAACACTGAATAAAATGTCCATATACAAATATCAATGATTTTTCTAAATATTAGCAAAACAATTAGGAAATAAATATTAAAAATATTATTTACAGTAGCATCAAATAATATCAATATGCAATACAATGGAAATACAGTGAAGATGTGAAAATCCTCTACACTGAAAATTAAGTGACCCCATTCCAATCTATTTAAAGATATGAAAGAAGACAAAATAATATACCAAAACCATGTTCACCTATTGAAAGGCTCAATATTAAAAAGACCTGAGCTCTTCCTATATGGATTTATAGATACAGTGCAATTCCAGTTCATTGGTTTATTTATTATCAGTCGTCTTTCTCTCTTGCTCTCTCTCATCTGTCTCTCCTGGAAAGTAGCATGCTGATTCTAAAATGTATATGAAAATGTAAAGGGATAAAATTAACTAAGATGGGGCACCTGGGTGGCTCAGTTGGTTAAGCGACTGCCTTCGGCTCAGGTCATGATCCTGGAGACCTGGGATCGAGTCCCACATCGGGCTCCCTGCTTGTCAGGAAGCCTGCTTCTCCCTCTCTCACTTCCCCTGCTTGTGTTCCCTCTCTGGCTGTGTTTCTCTCTGTCAAATAAATAAATACAACCTTTAAAAAAAAATTAAGATGATTTTGTAGGAAAGGAACAAAGTTTCAGGGACTATACTACTAGGTAATAAGATTTATCATAAAGTTGTTACAATTAAGATAGTATGATATTGATATAAAGATAGCTTAATCAAGGAAACAATAGTGACCCACCCTTATAATATCACTTGATTTATTATAAAGATTGTACTGGAAATCTGTAGAGGAAAGAGTAGTCTTTTCAATAAATGGTATTGAGTCAATCAGATATACATATTTAGAAAAAGAATAGTACTGCTATCCTTCACCATATTATAGAAAAAAAAAGTAAAACAATTCTAGATTCAGTAAGTCTAAATAGGGGAGGTGAAACAATGAAAGTTTTAGAAAATAGTATGAGGATTGTAGAGACTAGAATTTTTTAGTGGTATCTAGAATTCACCATAGAGATGGAACCCTTTCCAGAGTTTCTATCCAAAGTGGCAAGGTAGAGAGGAGGAAGAGGTGGAAGAAAGGGGGGATAGGAGGAGAGGAGAGAAGAGTAGAGGGGAGGAAAGGAAGGGAGGGGAGGGGAACAGAGAAGAGGAGAGGAAGAGAACAGAAAAGAGGAGAGGAGGGGAGGGGAACTGAGAGGGAAGGGGAAGGAAGGGAGAAACACTACCCTGCTATTAGTCTCCCGCTGGAGTCTACCAGGCTGCACAAAGGTCAAAGTCAGTTGTCAAGGAAGCCTGGAAATACAGCAGAGCAGGGGAGGCAAGAGAAATGAATCTGAGAGTAAACAAACAAAGAAAAAAAATGAAAGCAAATGAAACAAACAAAAGCTGCCTGACACAATCAAGTTCAAAAGACAGGCATCTGTCAAGAGATGGGAGATGAATCCTAAGTCAGGAGATGGGAAGATACAGAAATGAAACAGATAGAAGGGAACAGAAATCATCTGTGAGGTGACAGAGTCCACATTAATTATAGCAAATGAAGTAATGGCATCAAATGGGCTATTTTTCTGAGGTCCAGCTGTATGTTTCTGACACAGAATATGTTCACAACACAGACTAGGTATACTAATTTTATCTCATAGGGACTTTTCCTTACTGAGTTCTCCAGCTTGTTTTGTTTCTTCAGTTGTACTGCTCAGAGTGGGCAAATACTAAAAGGAAATAGTGGTTAATGATTTCTTAAAATGCTGGGCATATTTATTATTATTTGGATGAATCTATTCCATATGAGATGAATCAAAAAAGCTCATGGATGGAATAGGATAATTACTAAAAATAAGTATTCTATTTAACCTTCCTATTACTGTTATTTGCTTTTATTCAAACTTTTAAAAAGTTTGATTTTATTTTTTAAAAAGCCTCCTATTGGAAATTTTAAATCCATCTACATATCTATATTATTTCTGTATTCTGAATATGCAGTATGCATATTCTGAAAAGTAATCAGTCAAGTAGTGTTGACAATGAATTGAATATAATCTTTGACTCTTATTCAGCCTTTAAATTGTTAGTATGAGCTGAGGGGAAGGAAAAAAAAAAAACCAACAAAACTCCAAACTGGTTCCAAGAATGGCTTTCCTTTTTAGCCAGTGTTAACATTTTTCACAGGATGGGGGAAAAAGCTTTAGTGGTTGCATGCTGTTCTCGGGTAATACTTTTTAGTAATGCAAGAGCTTAGTTGGCTGGGTAACTTGATTACTCTGGAGGGCATGCTATTAGCAGAATGGGAAGGAATCAAAAGAAAAAAAATTTACATTAAGGCCAAGACATGCCATACAATACAATTACTTCAGGTTTTATATCCAAAAAGCTATTATACTTTCCTCCCCATTCTTTTAGCACTGTGGTATTCTGGTAAGGGGCTTTATAAGAGGCAAGAAATGGATGCTAGCCCAGAAAAGCCCAAGAGATTGTTTTGTGAATGAAAAAGGCCTGAAGCTGGGAATAAGTCCATATGGTTTTTTCTTTTTAGCTCTTTCCAATGAATTGCAGTTATCCATGGATAATCAATTCACTGCTTTTTGCCTTCGTTTTCACATGGAAATGATCATTCTAGTTTTTATCACAGAAATGCTGTATGCATAAAAGAGACAATCTGTACAAAGTACTGTTGTATACCTGGCAGGAAAGCCCATGTCCTTCCAAATCATTCCCTGCAATCTCACTATTCTTCACTTCTTGGTAGAAATTGTTATGAGGGAAGAGCATTTTGGAGTTGTTAGTAGTTAGGATAGGTTAGGTAATGCTGTAGTAACAGATCACTCCCCACATCCTAGTGCTTTAACAGAAAAAGGATTTAACTGTCATTCAGTGTAGCCCACATGAGTGTCCACGTGGCTCTACAGTGAAAGGCTTTGTTCCAAGCAGTTACGCAGATGCAGGCTGAAGCAGTCCACCCTCTTGTGTTGCTGCCACCACACAAACATGGTTTCCAGGGTACCTGAGGGGCTTAGTCAGTTAAGAGTCTGACTTCTGCTCTGGTCATGATCTCAGGATCCTGGGATCAAGCCCAGCATTGGGCACCCCACTCTGTAGGGAGTCCACTTGTCCCTCTCTCTCTCTTTCTCTCTGCCCTTCTCCCTGCTTATCCTCTCTTTCTCAAGTAAATAAAAAAAAATCTTAAAAACACACACATATACACACACAACAAAAACTCATGATTTCCAGGGTTTCTGTAAGAGGGAGAGAGAGAACATAGAGCACTCACACCTGCTCTTCAGTGCCTTCAAGAGTGGCACAGATCTCTTTCATTCTCAGGCTGATGTGACTCCATTTACCTCCATGAGGTCTGGAAAGTTCCCAGGTGCTTGGGAAGGAGCAGAAAACCACAGGACATACTGCACTCTTTCCCACAGTCCATTAGAAGTCGGTGATTGAAATACACAGAGGGGCTCAAGGAGAAGGGAGCCATTTACAAATGAGTTGGACCTTTATCACTTAACTCATGTACATCATCACAGTAGTGCTTTGGTATTTCACTCCTGTTTTGGTGGATGCCCAACCAAAAATTCGTGGGGTTTCAAGGTGAGACATAAGCATAGATACAAATTCCCACCTAAGTGTTAGATTCTGAGCTGCTCTGTGAGCAAAGTGTGATCCTCTCCTTACACTGGGAAATTTTAATAGTCCATTTCTCCTTCTAGGAGCCTGCTGTTGTGTTCTGGCAAAAGAGAGCAGGACCAAGGCCAAGTTAAGGTTTTGAAATTTAAGACAGAGACACATCTAGTCTGAGTTTGCTGGGAAGCTTATTGAACCTTACATTAATCTCAGCTGATGTGCTGCAGAAACTATTTTATAAGCAAGTAAAACAGATAATTTATGTAAAAGTGCCTAGCACAGTTCCTGGTGTGTCTATAGTAGGTGCTCAATAAATACACTTGTACTCCCTTTGCAAAGAAAGTAAAAATCTCCCTGGGTTCTATTCTATATATAAATACATTTATTAGGATTCTCGGGTAATGATATCCTTCTTACTCCTGTACTCCTATCTTACCAGTTCTGTAATTATGAAGCTATTAAAACTTCTGTTCAAAGGTAGGACTTTATTATAAGCCATGCACTGAAGGTACAGCAGTGAACAAAATGGCCAAATTTCCGATTTGTGCCTTGTAGTGTAGGGATCAGGTAGCAACAGGGACAGAAAGCAAATACATGAATAAAATATCAATGAGATGTGCCAGGGAGAGAATTAAGGGCAGGGGTGACATAGGAAATGACTGGGGGCTACTTCAGAGAGGTGGTGGGTCAGCGTGCTTTCCCCACGGGAAAAGAGAGGCAATTCAAGCCTTGAAGGAATAGGAGTCAAGTGAGTGTGGGAAGAGTGGAGAGTGAAGGTCTGAAAAACTTCAGACTGGGAGTCAGGAAGCAGTCACTGGCCCATTTGGGAAAGCCATAGATCAAAGTAAAGTTCAAGAAGTAGCACAAGACTGCTCTTGAAGCTAGTCTTCTCGGGATGTGAAGTGAGGTTGACTCTCCCAGCTTTCCAAGGATAATGACCTCTATCTTAAATCTTGCTCAAATTCCTCTCCATGGGGAAGCCTAAAGGAGAAGCATACAGATAAGGGAATCCTGGGAAATGTAGTTCGTAGCCTTAGGTGGGTGTGGTGGCTTGGTGCTGAGCAGACAGCAGACATTTTAGCACCAATGATAAGGATGGCATTTAAGCTGGAATCTGACGGCAGAAAGGAGTCATCTTTTGAGGGGTTAGGGAAGAACAGTCCAGGCAGAGGGAAGAGCGAGCACAAAGTTACTAAAGCGTGAAAGAGCATCCCACGTTTTCTAGAAACATCCAGGAGGCCAATGTGGCTGGAGATGAGTGAGAGAAGAGTAGAAAGAGAGGTGCCGGGGAAGAAGTGTAGAAAGGAGTCATGCAGGGTCTGTGTGCTTGGGTCCTGCGGATAAAGTGTTGGCGGTGGAAAGCTGAAGAAGCTGCCTAGAAAGGGAGGCTCTGTGAGATCTAGGGGCCCAGGCTGTGCTTCTGTAGTGTCAGGCGACGGAGAGAGACACAGGGCAGGGAGAAGGGTGTTTATTTCAGAGTTGCCCGAACACAACAGGGTAGGGTAACATAGAGTGTGTAGAGAATGCAATCCTGTAGGGAAGCTGGAGAAAAGACATTTGGGAGCATCTGGAGGCAGTTACTTTGGAAGAGACATCAATGTTTTCACAGTTGAAAAGAACCACCTTGTCAGAAGGGAGGTGTTCTGTAGTAGGTTTGAGTCGTCAACTGACAGATTCAGACACAAACGTAAGAACTCTCACCCAAAAACAATAGGATGAAAAAATAGAACAAAACTTTGAAAGGGGAAGTGGCGGTCCAGTGAAATATGGCTTATTAAATACGAGGGTAGCCCTACAGTCCTCAAAGCCTGCACAAAAGCCATGGGGGACCTCAGGTTACATTTTCTAAGCCTTTGCTTCAGTATGTTGAAAAATTAAAAGGTATTCATTTCCCTTTGGGAATCGGGTGAGTTCCTTCTCACTAGATGTTACACTAGATGCTTCACTGAAACAACAAGGTTGCTTGGAATTTTTATTCATCATAATTTAAGCCCAAAAGCTATAGTTTTAGATATTTCAGTTCTTCCTAATAAAAACAGTAGCCAGAGCTCATCAAAGGCAGGTTGGGCTGTGCCCCGTTGTAGCGCGACAGTTGTGGGATAACAAGATGGCTTCTGTGTCCCCATATGTCTTTGTTTCCCATTATCTGAAACGCCATGACAGGCACTTGGCCTGTCGTTACAATTGAATCACAGTTGCCCACCGTGATAACTGCTCATTAAGGCTCCCTGTTTTGGCTTTCTTACCTTTTCTATCCCACTTCTGCAGTCCCCTACCAGTGCTTGCTGAGATCACCTCCCAAATAAACCATTTGCATGCAAATCCTAATCTCAGTGCCATTTTTAGGGAAAGCCTAGCTAAAGCCAACAACCACAGCTGAATGCTCTGAGGCTGCGCTAGATGCCAGGTGCTAAAGAACTCTCATCTAATTGCTGAAGCAACCCTAGGAGGTAACTCTTTTTATCATTATTATCCCCATTTTATCCATGAGGAAAACGAGGCACAGAGCAGTAACGTAATTGCTGCTCGTCACCTCACCAGAAAATGGCAGAGCTGGGAATGCATGGTACCCCCATTTCACTGCCACCCCCCTTTTACCAATTTCTGATCAATTTTGTTCCTTTTGGCATCCCATAGGGAAATATTTTATCTCTTTGTCATCCTACTTTCTAAAAATTGTTCCCCCCACACACTTCCTTTCTCATTATAATATATAATAATACGGTGCTGTTTTTATAAAATTCCCCTAATCTGAGCACTTCTGTAGAAGCATATATTACTACTGATGGTAATAACAGGCCACCAGCCTCACCAACATTTCCATCTTCTTCACATTTACCAAAGAATGACTTGATTGATGTATTTTCCCCTAAAGCTCTTGAGACTTGTCTGCCTCTATATGAGAGGCCAAGGGTTTGGGCCCACGGCTTCTCTTTGCAGAGTGATGATTGTAAGGGGAGGAATCTGTGTGATGCATTTAGATTGCAATGCCGGTGGGTCTTTACTGAGGTTCCTATTTTTGCTTTTCTGGGTGCAGTCCCCGAATAGCCCACTTTCCTTCACCTAATTTGATTTCTTCTCTCACAGCCCCTCTGGCAACACTGATGTGTTTCTCTGTCGTGGCAAAGTGATACCAGTCTGTCCCAGCATGGAGGCTAAAGGAGTTTCTGTGTTTATAGGGTTGTGGATCCATCTCTCGCTCAGTCTTCCTCCGTGTGTGTGTGTGTGTGTGTGTGTGAGTGACTCAGACTTTCAGTGTCCACCTTGGGACTTGTTTGATTGCACTGAAACTCTTAAAGAAGTATAATGTATATTTTTTATATAGATTCAGGTCATAGAGATGGGCTCCATGATTTCTTGCTCCTCTCTTTATGTATATCATTTACTTCTGTTTTGTCTCTTTTGATTTCCTCTCTTTCTACCTGCTGTCTTTTCTTCTCACTCATCTGTTTATCCACTCTGGTAACTTCAGTCCTCATATTTTTATGATCTTTCCCCTCACCTAGATCAGTGGGCTTTTGTGCTCTACTTCTTACTTCCCGAGAGACAGAATAGGATTTGCTGTATGATTTGCCCAACTGGAACCAAGAATCCATCCCTGCCACTCCAAGAAGATTCTCTCTGCCACAGCAAAATCGACCTTTGTGCTAACTAAAATGTTTTTACTTTATATACATATATTCTTTATGCATTTAAATGCCGGTACATTTCCTAAATTACACTATTAACATTATCTCATTTAATCCTCACAATTATCCTGAGATGTAGGTGTAATTATCACCGATTTATAGACAGAGAGTCTGAGCATCTGTGGCTTTGCTGAGGGGAGAGGGCCATGTTGGATTTGTAATAGAGTTTAGGACTCCATCTCCTATCCTGGTGCCCTTTCTCCATGGGCAAAGCTGATTGGAAGGACTAGTTCAAAAACCACTTTAAATGCAAGAAGCATACCTAGCAGATGTCACCGTTCTCCCAGGAAGAGAGGAATGAAGAGTATGGGGCACATTTTTATTTTTTCCCTTCATCAGGTCAGTTCACCAGAGGTGAAGCCTGCCTGCTGATGCATAACAATGTTTCAAGATGATGAGCCAGAAAGCCCTGCTGTTCTGGAGCAGAGTTCCCTGGAGACAAGACTCAAAGAGCAAAAGAAGAGAGTAAGTGAAACAACAAGGCTCCAGCACAAAGATGAGCGCTAGAGCCAGGCATTCAGAAACAGCAGGTGGCCTTGGTGGGACTCAGGAGCCATGCAAGAAATGATTTCATGTAGCCTTAAAGGAGACTGAAGAGTAAGAGCGGCCCGTCCCCCAAAGATCTGTGGAAGTTCCGGTTTTATTGAGATATAATAGAAATAACTGATGTTTCCTTTGCCACTTTAAGTTTGGGGATGCCCTGTCCCTTCCCCTCAGCCTTCCCCTCTTGCTCTCTGTCTTACTCAGGAGCTGCTTGTAACCACTGTAGAGTGTTTCAGTGTATTAATGACGCTTCGTGTTCTTGCAACTTCTTTTTTTTTAATAAGATTTTATTTATTTATTTGAGAGAGGGAGGGAGTGCATACAAATAAGTGTAGGGGCAGGGGGAGCAGGAGAAACGGACTCCTCACTGAGCAGGGAGGCCAGCTCTGGGCTCCATCTCAGGACCCCGAGATCATGACCTGCACCTTATCAGACGCTCAATCAACTGAGCCACCCAGGTGGCCCTGTTCTTGCGACTTCTTTGTCCTCTTCCTAGGACACTTGGAAGAAGCAGTAGAGAAAAAGCACTAGTGTAGGAAAAATACACTAATTCATGCAAGGTGTTAATTGCCAACAGTGGCTTTATCTGCTGGCTAGTCAGCACATTCCCTATTTTAATCATTTTATACTGGGGTCTTTTTTCCCCTTATTAAAGATGCGTATTCAAGGGAGAATATGGCAACATGCCTAGGCATTCCAGTAAGTGGAAGACTTCAAGGTTTCTCTCCTGAGATAAGAAATAAACGGCTGAGGGAGATAGGTAACAAAGCTTCCTTATAATGTTTGCAATTACATGTTATTTTTTTTACTGAACATAGCCCTTGGATTAAGATCAACAGCGGTGACAGCATAGCCCATTCACACATGACTAGCATGGTTTTAGGTCCTCTACTTAGATAAGCTTATTTAACTCTGATAGTATCCCTGTGAGATACATATTATTTTACAAATGAGGACATTGATATAGAGAGGTTAAGTGACCCTCTCCAGTATGCGTAACTGTAAGTGGTGAAACCAGGATTCCTGCATAGTGAAGTCTTGCAGAATCCACGTTTTTAACCACAACACAGATATCAAAAATCTGAAGCAAATTAGATGTACATTGTGACAAGAGAGTCATATATGCAGACTGGGAAATTACTAAGAGGTCACATCGATAGAATTCAGTTATGGTTCAAGTTTTGTGAATCAGTAGCTGCGTGACTTTGGGTGCTTCCTCCTCTGAGCCTCAGTCTTCTCATTTGTCAAATGAACAGAAAGATAAGCCATTTCCCATATCCCTTCATATTTATTGTCTAATTATTCTTTTTTTAAAAGATTTTATTTACTTATTTGATGCAGAGAGAGAGAGAGCACAAGCAGGCAGAGCAGCAGGCAGAGGGAGAGGGAGAAGCAGGCTCTCAGGCAAGCAGGGAGCCCAATGCAGGGATCAGTCCCAGGACTCCAGGATCATGACCTGAGCAGAAGGCAGTTGCTTAACCAACTGAGCCACCCAAACACCCTATAGTCTAATTATTCTTGTCTCCATCCTTTCTGCATCTTGGAAGTACATTAGGGATTCTGAGTAGTACACCCTGTACTGCAGAATAAAATTTGGAAAAAATGAAAAGGATAAGATGTATTTTTTTTTTTTAAGTAGGCTATGGAGCCCAATGACTCTGAAATCAAGACCTGAGCTGAGATCAAGAATCAGATACTCAAATGACTGATTGAGCCCCTGGAATATATTCAAATGAATAAAGTATGTTTTTTCATCATATTAATCTGCTGTTATTAGAATAATTAGAGAATAACTGTACCCACAGAAAGTAAAGTACAGGACAGTGAGAAGTTGGGATGCTGTCAAAACCAAACTCAGTAAGGACATGTTTTGACTCATGTGATTGGGAATCAAAGAAAGGAGGGACTTCTAAGATATACTCTATGTCATATCTAGAAGAATATCTTTGCTTAGAACACAACTGGTCACACTGGATCTTAAGATGGAGAGGACCACACCTGCTAATTTTCACGTGGGTCTGGCCATGCCAGAAAGACCAACCATGTGACTTAGGGTGAGATTCTGGGTGACTGGGTTTCAGTTGGTTTAGAGATTGAGTTTAGCCACATAGTCATGCCTACATCACGAAGTCTTCCCCACGCCACCCCACCGACCCCCAAATCTAAACACTTGTGCTTAGACACACTTCCTTGCCTGGCAATGCTCCACGAATATTGTCATGCATTAATACTGGGAAGACAGTGTGTCCTGAGGAGTATCATCCGGTCACTTGCCTTTTTTTACTCTGTCTAACCAAAGCCAAATCACAGGCATCCCCACTCCCAATGGATAGACTCGTGGTTCCTGGGGAGGGAGGTAGAATAGGACAGTAGAAAATGCTTGAGTTTTGAAAACAAGCATTTGTATTTGAATACTAAACCTGTCACTTAGTAATGGAATGTATTTGGAAAGTCATGTAATCTCCTTAAATTTGATTTTTTTTAAATCTCTGCAGAGTAGAAAATGGGATCTATTTTGGGGTGACTGCAAAGATTTGAAATAATATGTCTAACATATAATAAGTATTTATTTATTCTTCTATCTATTTATCTACCTATCTATTTATTTTAGAGTGAGAAAGAGGCAGGGAGGGGCCAGGGGATAGGGAGAGAGATAATCTTAAATTAACATGGGGCTCAGTCTCACAATCCAGACATCATGGCCTGAGCCGAAATCAAGAGTAGGACTCTTAACCAACTGAATTACCCAGATACCCCAGTAAGCACTTATTTTAATGAATATACTTTTGTCATTATTCTTAGGATACAGATATTGGAGGGGCTTGAAATGAAGTCATGGTTCATGGGAAGTTGGTGCTCAGAAAATCTCAAAGTATCTGGAACTATCACTAGATTTAGTCTCCTGAATTTCTGAATCAAATAGGCTTATTTTAACTCATCTATTGGCAGCTAGAATATATTTTGGAGTAATTCTCTCATTAATGATACATAGTGGTATATTGTCTGATCTCTTGTATATTTATGACCTTTCCTCTTGTTTCTTTAGATTTGATCAAAAACTTGAGTTGAAGTCACTGTTTTTCAAAATGTGGTAGTCTTTGTAGTCATTATTCCCTTAGTATTACAAAGAAGGCAAATGTCTCTCTGATTTCTGTTCCTTTGTATGTTTTTGAGTGTTTGTTCATTGTGGTTGTTTCTATGTATCTGTGCCCCCACCTGTCAGAATGTTTGAGGGATATTTTACTTACTTAATTTTATTTTTGTTTAATTGAATTATTTAATTTGATAATACCTAACATCTCACCTTCTGGTAAGCACTCTAGTGTTTTCTTTTTTCCCCTAGTTTTATTGAGATGTAATTTGACACACAGCACTAAGTTTAAGGTGTGTGGCAATAATTACTTGACTTATAAAAACTGTGAATTGATTACCAAAATGTTTAGTTAACAAAGGGATATTTTAAATGGAAAAAAATTGTAGTTATATGTCTATGTGTTAGTTTATTTTCATTACATTTTCTTTTATTTTTTTGCAAAATATTTCAATCTTCAAAATCAATTTTTCAGGTAAAAAAAAGTTTCTATTATTCCTTTAATCATTGCTTCAGTGATGTGTCTCTATTTTATTCTTCTTAGATTCCCTTTATTTTGTCAAATCCCCATACCTTTGTCTTCCATGTACTTAGCTTTCTGTAACCATTTAAAACTTTATCTGCTTTCCCTGAATTTGGGGGTGGGGGATTTTTAGTTGGTCTACTACTTTATAAAAATGAGAAATTTTTGAATAACTAACTTGTTAGGCAGCCTCTATTAATTTCATTAAGTTTTTAATTTGTGCTTTTTATCCCCATGTCTGATATTGTTTGATATAAACAGGTTCTGGTGACTTCTATTGTAAACACATTGTATAGATGTTCTAAAGCCCTTCTTTGTTCCTTGTAGTAAATGTATTATTTTATAGGATGACATTTGCTCTGAATTCTCATGGCAAATCTTTTCTTTTAAACTATTATATCTGCTTTGGCAAACAGTGTGGAGATTCCTTAAAAAATTAAAAATAGAGGGGCGCCTGGGTGGCTCAGTTGGTTGAGCGACTGCTTTCGGCTCAGGTCATGATCCCGGAGATCTGGGATCGAGTCCCGCATTGGGCTCCCTGCTTGGCGGGAAGCCTGCTTCTCCCTCTCTCACTCCCCCTGCTTGTGTACCCTCTCCGGCTCTGTTTCTCTCTGTCAAATAAATAAAATCTTAAAAAAAAAAAAAAAAAAAAAAAAAAAAAAAAAAAAAAAAAAAAAAAAAAAAAAAAAAAAAAAAAATTAAAAATAGAGCTACTATATGACCCTGAAGTTGCACTACTGGGTATTTACCCCAAAGATACAGATGTAGTAAAAAGAAGGGCCATATGTACCCCAATGTTCATTGCAGCAATGGCCTCAATTATCAAACTGTGGAAAGAGCCAAGGTGCCCTTCAACAGATGAATGGGTAAAGAAGATATGTACATATATACAATGGAATATTATACCTCCATCAGAAAGGATGAATACCCAACTTTTGTAGCAACATGGACCAGTTTGGAAGAGATTATGCTGAGTGAAATAAGCCAAGTAGAGAAAGTCAAGTATCACAAGGTTTCACTTAATTGTAGTGCATAAGGAGTAATAAAGAGGACAGTAGGAGAAGGAAAGGAAATGGGAAGTAGGGTACATCGGGGAGGGAGATGAAACACAAGAGACTTTGGACTCAGAAGCAAACTGAGGGTCTTGGAGGGAGGGGGTGGGGGGATGGGTGAGCAGGGCAGTGGGTATTGAGGGCACATATTGCATGGAGCAGTGGGTGTAGGGCATAAGCAATGAATCTTGGAACACTGAAAAAAAGAAATAAATTTTAAAAAAAACACTGTTACATCTTTTTTATGTCTTGTACTTTTTTCTTAGTTGTTTCCTTTTCCAAAGGAATAGTTAGGCTTGTCAGGAATGAAAAGCACTCTATCAGAGATGGGCACAAAGCATTGTTTGAAATTTTTATGCCCAGATGATGGGTAAAGGACAGTATTTGGTTTCATTTTGCCACTTCAAAGATCTTTCAGCCTGGGGGTAATGGGGATAGAGTAGAAGCCAGAGCCAGAGCTGGAGAAGAGAGTCAGAGCCAATTAGACTTGGGAATTTTGCCCAGAATTTCTATTTTGTGCTTGGCATGCAGTCAGGATTTTTCTGGGGCAGGACCCCTGCTATTGTCTGGAAAAGCCACAGTCTGTAAGATCTACTGGTATCATTGACCCTCCTCTTTACCAAGTGTGGCCATTGGGGTCAAGGTCAATTTTAACCAGGGTGAATGCCACGGCAGGGGCCCTGGGTGGCTTGACCTCGAGTGTGAGGGTGCTTTTGGCTTCACTGAGGGGATATAGATTTCTCCTTCTTGCTCCCTTCCCCTCCCTGATTCCCCTACCCGCTATTACCTGGCTTTTTTTTTTTTTTTTTTTTTTTTCCATCCTCTTAGCCTTCACTCCTCTGAGTTAGGCTTCAGGTCAGATTCTCCGTACATAAAAGCAGAAGGAATGACTGCTGAGAGAGGCAGCTGTAGTTACATGGGGAGTTTGCTTGACCGTTGAGTTGGTTTTATTTCAGGAATTTTCCTGGGTCTCCTCTTAGACTTTTGGGATGAGAATCGCCAGGGGAGGAGGTTGCAATCTGTATTTTTAAAGTTTCCCAGCCGATTGGGATCCAGCTGGCCCTTGGATCTCTGACACTGATTTGCAAATCTCAAGCCTGAGAGCAAGGCCTGAAAAAAAATGCAACAATGTGCCTTTCTAACACTATCTGAGCACCTGCTTTATGCAAATTGCTTTGCTTTGACTGTGCGTAGGATCGACAGACGTACAAGGGAGGAATGTACAGCCTAATGAGGCAGAAATAGTTCACATTTATCCAGTGCTTACCATACCCCAGGCACTTCCCTTAGCACTTCACACACATTAGCTGGGATGATCCTTGCAGTAACCTCAGGATCTGGAAACTACTATTTTCCTTCCTCCACCAGTAGGGGAGCAGGGGCTAAAAGGGGGTTAGGGAGCTTGTCAGCATCACACAGGTAGCAAGTGGCAGGTCTGGAATGTGAACATGGGAGGTTTGTCTCCAGGCTACATTTTAACTAAGCTCTGTGGCCTCCCCCAGAAGGAGATAACAGTACAGTATAGTTTGTCTGTGGTTAGGCCAAGTGGGAGTTCAGGCTCTAAATACTATGTGTGTTTAGAGGGGCGATGTGTCACAGAGAAGGCAACGGGACTGGGGGCTGGGGTCGGCAGGCAGGAGGGCGGTGCAGGAGTCTCCAAGGAGTCAGGCTCTCTGCATGTGTGCGCTGAGATGCACATCTGCGCCCTGCTGCACATGCGCCCTAAACACCCGCCGCCCTTCTCCCCAGTTTCCCATTTGCAGCCATCGCTGATGGAAGCTCTACCCACCTGTGTTTGCGAGAAGCCTGAATGCTCCCTTGTCTGTTTTTAAGCCGTTTGCCTATGACAGAGTATGAATAACAAGATCGGAAACATCTCTATTATAACTTTAGAGGCCCTATGTGCCATTTCAGCATCATTTTGTTGCTTTTCCTTTTCTCCCTTGGATAGTAAAGATTGGCTACTGGCTCTGGTCTTTTCAAAGAAGCACTAAAGGGTCATTTACTAGCTTTTGGGATAATTTATCCAAGTGGATTTTCAAATATTTTGTACAAACCTAATATAAACAGCTTGTAAAAATGTGGCATAAATCCAACAGATGCATTCAGGGGAACTTCAGAAGGAGTAGATGTTTTAGGCATTGGTTTCTTTTCTGTGATGTCATTGGGATTGGGTAATATATAATGCCATTGTTGTTACTAAGAATTTAGGAAGTGATTAATCAAGTGTACCAGTTGTTTCAGTTGGCTCTACACAAAGGAAAGTAGAAAAACTGTCTCCCTCCTAAGAGATGCACTGTTTAAGATGAATTTAGATAATGACCAGTGATATAAATATTAAATAAAACCAGAAAGGGTGAAGCCCCTGTGACAGAGGCTGTGTATCCTGGCATTCAGTGGTTAGTGTATAGTATGCTGTAGTGTATTACTTAAGAATGCTGAGTTTGAAGCCAGCCTGCCCGATTTCAAATCCCCACACTCCAAGCAGCTCTCTGACCTTACGTAGGCCACTTACGGTTTTAATTTTGGGATTATAACATGAGGATTCTCAGCATAGCTCTCTCATGAAACTGTTGTGCTTGTTAAGTAAGTGTGCATATAGCACATATTACAGTATACTTTTAATATTATTTATATAGATCATATGCTCATATATTATATATATAATATCTGAAAAGACAAATCAGCAGCTAAATTACAGTAAATTTATTGCCTAGATGCTAATTATAAAAGTTTTATGCTCGATCAAAGATACTACCACAAGAAAGTGTTGCCTAAGTCTGGTTTCCCTGTGGTTAAAAGCAAAATAGGGAAATGGAAACATTTCCTATATATTTGCGGATTTTATTTAACCAAGGGTTTATGGAGTGCTTACCATGGTCCGACTCTGGTTAGAGGATTTTACAAATATTGATATATTTAATTGTTAAATGGATTCTTTTTATTCCCGTTTTTTGGATGAGGAGACTGAGATATTTAAGGACTCCAAATCACACAGCCTGTTAGTAGCAGACCTGAATTCAGGTAGTCTGTCGGGCTTCCGGGGCAGTGCTGGTAAGTGTTACACTATGCTGCCTCTCTCAATAGGTACAGGTTGGAGTCACAGAGCAGAATATTTTACCACCATATCTACATAACCATGAGCATAGAAGAGTAAAGGGAATGACTTAAATGGGTTTCTTTACTTGCCTATCCCAACTGACTCAGCCACCATTGGATACTTAGCCCTAAAGAGGACATCAGATATAAGACATGCAGGAAATCCTAGAGGTGAGGGCCAAGAGAGCAGTGGAATATATTTTAACTTTTTCATAATGGCCAATGTCTGGCCTCCTACTCACTAGCTTTCCTTACCAACTCATGGATTCATACACTCATGAAGCTGGAATGGCCTTTGGATAATACTTCTCAAATCTGAAACTGCATATGATTTGTTCTGGGAAGTTGGTAAAGGTCCCAATTCTGTAGGTCTGTTTGGGATAAGAGTCACTGCAAACAAGCTCCCAGGGGATGCTTCAGGTTCCTGGATCACAAGGCCTTGGAGTTCATTGTGTCAACTCCCTTACTTTCCAAATGAAAACAAGGTCCAGAAGCTTGCCTGTGATACGATAAAGTGAGATACGTCAGAGAACACATCAACGGCAGACATCTAATGTTGATGTCATTCAGAGGGGGCCTTCCCTTTAATCCTTATAATATCTTCCTGAAGTTCTACTCTCCTACTTAAAATAAAGTAAGAGGAAGCACAGGGAAGAAGCATGATGGCTGAATTTGAGCCTGTTCCGTAAGTTTTGCCACACCTGGAGTGTAAGGTAAGCTTCATCTCTCCCCTCCCGGCATCAGAGTCACCCTGGAGAAGTGTCATTTAGGTCAGACAACTAAGGAACATCCATGCTTTCAGCATGAACATGCCTTTTGGACACAGACTCAGGTATATCAGCGTAGACCCTGTTAAAATAGCCCTTTATTTCGAGAACTTCTTCCCTCCATTTTAGCGATTCAACTTACAAACCATTGAGTAGAGTTTGAGCTTTGAAGGTCGTCTGCTCTTTTTTGTTGAGGCTATTTGCCATGCTACTCAGGTCTCATGGACCTTTGAGGAAAGCACCCCTGGCGTGATGCCACATGATTTTTTTTGTGTTTTACATCTGACACCCAGGGATGGGTTCATTTCACCTGTTTTCTTCTCTGCCTCCTCTGATTCCATAGAGGCTTAAAGGCCTTATTAAATTATCTTAGCAGGGGTCTTAGTTGCCCTAGAAGTTGTCTTGTTAGAGAAATAGAGGCAATCGGAGTTGCTGAGCCTCTGCTCTGAGCCAAGGTCTCCGTGTACTTTGAATCCAAACACTAATCTGATTCAGTTCAAGACTCTGAAGGTGAGAAAAATAGGGCCCAGGGAATTTAAGTGACATTCCTAGGACCAAATGGTAAAGAAAATGGCATTGTTAAGATTCAAACTTGGATCGGCCAGATTTGAAAGCATGGTACCCTGCTTAGCAACTCTTGGATAAATGCATTTCGGTCCTCAGGATAGCTCTGGAACAGATTTTCTCGGAGGGTGGAGTTGTTGTTGTTTTTGGTTTTGGACTTAAGATTGGCCCCGGCAAAATAATAAAGTAGGGAACCTGCCCCTATCTCTTTCTCTTGTTCTTCCGGTCTTCCAGGAACCAGAGTCCTCGTGCTGTTTCTCCAAAGACCAGTAACAGTTTTTTCCTTCATCTTCGGTACCTCATTTTCTCTCAGCTAGCTCTCACATTAAAAGCAATATCGGCTTCCATTTATTCGCAGAGAGAATTTTAAGTAAAGCTTTTTGAAGATAATGGAGTGCAACCCCCAAGATTCACTGGAGAAGATTGACTCAAGGATCTTCCCACTCCTTCAGATCCTACTTTGCAGTTGTCTTCCCATTTTCTCTACATCAGGGTTTCCCAACCATGGTACTACTGATCATTTTGGCCAGTAATTCTCTGTTGTGGGGTAGTCTGTCTCTAGACATTGCCATATGTCTCCTGGGCAGGGAGCAGTGGGCAGAATCGACCCCAGTTAAATACCACTGGTCCTCACAAAAGTTAAGTTCTGCTAAAAGCAGCTTTTGTCTCTTGGGAACAGAACTCACTTCTAACAGACTCTAGACTCCATGTCTGTAGTTCAGTAAGCCTACGACTGCCTGAAATATAGATGTTGAAAAATAAATAAAAATTTTTCCTCAGTTGTTAAGAGGTGTGACTTCTCATCCCTACTTCCCTATAAACACTAATCCTGCTTTTAAAAATATAACACACTGTAGTGGATAATAGCACAGTCAGTGCTGAAAACAGATCAGAGATTAAATTCCAACTCTATTTATTGCCTATATAAGCTTGGAAAAAAATGAACTTTTGTGCATCTCAGTTTTCTCATTCGTAACATGGTATTTTTTTTTTTAATAGGGCAACACCTTGTCAGGCTTCTATAAAAGGGGTATGATTTCCACTCTATTTCCCTGAAAGGAGAAATTGTCAGATTTTGGAGGGAACACTTTTCACTTCTCCCTGTCCCTCACTCCTGCCTCTCCAGGGATGAAGGGCTGGTTGATAAGTTAGGTGATGGAACTGAGCATGTCCAGCTCAAGACCTTTTCTCTCTACATCTGCCTAGATGCCACTCTCCATCCTCAGCTGTCCCTGTGGTTTTGCTGCTGGTGGCTAGGTGTGACTCCAGGTCAAGAATTAGGGAAGCTGCTGAGGACCCCCATGGGAGCCCTGCTCCTCAATCCAGTTGAAAAACTGACATTTGGTGTAAATCTGCTCCCTTTGCTGGTTCCACAATCAGGTTGTAAGGAAAACGTTCTCGAGGGTTCCACAAATCTCATCAGCACTACCTACAACTCCTCAGAGGGAGTGACATTGAGTGAATGAATGGATATGTAGAAATTCCCTAACCCGGTAACTGTGGCTTGGCAGATATCCCTTACTTCCCATTTTTAAAATCTTTATGGTGTCTTGCTTTCTTCTGAACAAAGAGTAAATTCCTCTTAAAGCTGAACACCCTCTTAGTTTTGTCTAGTTCCCAGGGATGCCCAAGGAGGAGCAATGTCTGGGAGGAAAGAAAGTACTCAGACCTTTATGGCAGTGTGGAAGCGAAGAACCTCATTATTTCACTTAGGAAGTAGTGGCCTGAATGAACTTCAGAGGGTATCCCTACAGTAGGATTTGCTTGACTTTTATCTTAAAACATAACTTCCTATTTCTCAGAACCAACAGTTACTCAGAATTTTCGCAGGATTGCTTTTCTCTATTTCTTTCCTGCTGTTTTTCTCTTTTTTCTTATTAATCCTCACTCTTGTTCTTTCTCTTGCTCACTTTCCTCCTCTTCCCTCTTACTTTTATTTCCTTCCCTTCCTTTCTTTTCTTTTCTTTTTTCTTTTTTTGGGGTTTTTTTTGTTGTTGTTGTTGTTGTTGTTGTTTTGGGTTTTTTTTTGTAAATTGAAAGGCAAGTGGCATCAGAGGGTCTTCCTGCTGGTTCCCAAAAAGTCTGGGCAGGGAGTTAATAATTTCTTCATCTTTGAAGTACAGTCTCCTCCATTCTGGGAAGGAAGGGGTTCCTGTGAGATTTGCAGCCCCCTTCCCTGAGTGTGGAGCTCCCTGTGTGCTTATCATGGGCTTCGTCCATCCAGCGACACACAGAAGGGTCCTTGCACTGATGAAGCAGTAGGAGACTAGGTTTCCAGGGCTGAGGAGGCAGGCAGCAAAAGGCGGAGGGTAAAATGTGAATGCTACCAATTTTCCTGTCTCCTCTCCATCCCGCTGCTTCTGGAGAATGAAGTCAGTGTGGCATGAAGTCAAGAAACCCACACCAGACCCCTAAAAATGCTTGTCACCAATCAACAAACACCTTCTCCCCCCACCCCAACTTGGAGCATGGATACTCTTGTGACTAATTTGCCACATCTTTTTGTAATAACAAGGGATTTTTTAAGGTGTTTATCCCATCTACAGCTTTTTAAAGCAGCATGTTCATTTAAATAATTACCTAGTCATTTAGTTAATGCATTCTTTTTTAAACTTGACTAACTCCAGCGTATGTGGTTTTGATGGAAAAAAAGCCCCCTTTATGTAATAGCACTGTTTTTCCCCCTGCAAAATAAATGCAACACAATTATTTTACTGCAGAGAAATTAGCTCATTTGCAAATGCCACCTCAGAACACAAGAAGAATGGCATTTATTGAAGCACTAATAAAGGCACCATGTTAGAATAATTTTATGCTGACGGGCCCACAATCACTCAATATTTTAAGAGCTGTCATCACACCAGCATGAGCTGCATGCAAAAGTACAAATTTATGCCGTGACATCATGGCACGAAGAGTATAATTGGAATAAAATTACCCGGCTTCTCTCTGGCATTTGCTTGTGTTTCTGAGCCCTTCACTGCCCACCCGGAGTGGATTTCTGGTTTCACACCAGCAGCCACACACCCTGTGAATGTCGGATGATGCACCGTGCTCATGCCAGTGAGTCCTTCAGGTTTTTCTGGAGGACACTTTTCAGTAGGTACTCAATGACCTGTGCTGTTGCTGAACAGAGAACTGCACAGACCTAGAAAGCTGAAAGAATCACAAATCAGCCAAAGCTACTCTTTAGATATGGATAATTAAGCAAACAGCCACCACACAATGGCTGAAGACCTCATAGCATCAGTTTTAGCGAGTTAATAAATTCCAGTCATGGCCTGTGGTAGGGTGCGAAGCTTGAACAAATGAGAACCTCTGCATGAAAATCAGGGCTTTGAGATTCAACCTTAGGACTTTCTACCACTGGCTTTCTTCTTATTGGAGCTGGGGGAGGGAGTGGGGGAGGCAGGACCAGTGGTGGGTGCAGAGAAAGGGCACAACACTCACCTGTCATGTTTAGACATGACACCCCGCTCGAAATCTCACATCTCCTCACTGCCTCTTGGGCATAATCGGACATGTTCCACGCCACGGAAGGGAGTGTTCCGGTGCCCCTGCAGATCGGGAGTGAGATCCAGGCGTGGGTGAGTGTGTTTGGGTACATGGGTGTGCCTGCCTGTCAGGGGATTTGTGAGGGAGGGGTGGTGGGAGTACCGCCCTTTCCCCTCCGTGCTCTGAACACGCAGCTGGGCGAGCTTGTGTGTGGCTTCTAGCTAGGACTGCAGAGTGAGGGTCTTTAGTGAGCTTGATGAGATAGTTAATTTGGATGTAAGAGAGGAAATGTTGTAATTAACGGCTCGATAATTGGTAAACATAACACATTCATGGGAGTGGATGACAGAACATAGTGGCTGTTTAATTGGAAAATATAGATGATGTGTGCACTTAGGCTATCTGTGTGGTAGATTTTGTGGCGGGCACAGTAATGCCCACTCCCTCCAACCCTCTGCAAGATGTCCACATTCTAACCTCCAGAATCTGCGAATATGTTACCTCATATGGCAAAAGGGACTTTGTACATGTGATTTATTTAAGAGTCCTGAGATGGGGGGTTCTGGGTGGCTCAGTTGGTTAAGCGACTGCCTTCAGCTCAGGTCATGATCCCGGAGACCTGGGATCGAGCCCCGCATCAGGCTCCCTGCTTTGCGGGAAGCCTGCTTCTACCTCTCTCACTCCTCCTGCTTGTGTTCCCTCTCTCGCTGTATTTCTTTCTGTCAAATAAATAAATAAAATATTTTAAAAAAGAAAAAAAGGAGTCCTGAGATGGGGAGAATATTCTGGGTTGACCATGTGGACCCAGTGTACTCACAAGAGTACTGGTAAGTGAAAGAGAGGGGCAGGGGGTCCAGGTGTCAGAGAAGGTCCTGCGATGGCAGAAGCAGGGTTGAAGTGTTAAGATTACTGGCTTTGGAGATGCAGGGAGAAGCTTTGAGCCAAGGAATGGGTGCAGCCCCTAGGAGCTGGAAAAAGCAAGGATACAGATACTCCCCAGAACTTCTAGAGGGAATTCAGGCTGTTGACACCTTGATGTTAGCTCTGTGAGACCCACTGTGGATTCAAAATCATAAGATAATAAATCTGTGTTGTTTTAAGCCATTAAATTTGTGATTTGTTACAGAAGTAATAGGAAACAAATAGTCTTTTATTTTTAAGTACCTTAAATGCAGTGATATTATTTAGTTTTTGGTGTTTGATAAGTTTTTGATTGTCATATGAATGCATGAAAGCATGATGGCTAAAACACTATACTTTCCAGATTAGTTTTAAAAAAGAAAAAAAAAAGGACTCCTTCATTTGGAAAATAATTTTTATTTAAAAAGTAAGTAGAGGGGCACCTGGGTGGCTCAGTGGTTACGCAGCTGCCTTCTGTCAGGTCATGATCCCGGAGTCCCGGGTTTGAGCCCCACATTGGGCTACCTGCTCAGCGGGAAGCCTGCTTCTCCCTCTCTCACTCCCCCTGCTCATGTTCCCTCTCTAGCTGTGTTTCTCTCCATCAAATAAATAAATAAAATCTTACAAAAAGAAAAAAGTAAGTAGATATAGCATGATAATACTGAATAGTGATAAAGTATATCAAGCTTTGGAATCAAATCGATCAGGATTCTTGTACAATGCTGTGTGTTTTGGGTAAGTGTTCTAACCCCTGAGCTTTTGATGCCTTACTTGTCAACAAAGGATGATAATAACTTCTTCATGGAGCTGGTGTACTTAAAATTCCTAGTAGTGTGTGGCAATTAAATAAGCAATTTAATCAATATTAGTTTCTTCTCTTGCTTTATCTGCATTTAAGAGTACATAGGTATGTCAATTTTAGACATGGCTGCAAATCCTTTGATAGATTATCTTCAAGAAGCAGGGCCTGTAGGCCTGTGATGCTTCAGCCCATGGAGTATGGAAGGAATGATGTTACGCGACTCCCAAGTCTGGATCAGGAAAGGCTTTGTTTGCTGAAATACTCACCCTTGGTGCCCTGGCCACCAGGTACAAAGCAACCACTGCTGTGAAGAGGGCCAAGGCTCTGAGACAGCCGCGTGTAGACCCTTTAGTTGACAGTCCCATCCGAGCTCAGCTTTTGCGTCATTCCATCTCAGGCACCAGATGTGCAAGTGAAGATGCCTCCAAATGATTCCAGATCTAGCTGTTCCAGGCACTCGAAGCCATTTGTCTTGCCAGATGAGACCCTGGACATCACGAAGTGGAAGTACTATCCCACTGTGCCCAGTCCCCATTGCTGACCCACAGAATGAGCAGAATAAAATGGTTGTTGCTTCATGCCAAGTTGGGCTGATTGCTTCTGCTACAGTAGAATTCTGGAGAAACAAATTAGTGACCACTGTTAGTGACAGAGGCAAGGCAGAACAGTGTGGTGTTAACCCAATAACCCATCGCAGATCAGCAAGTCAGAAATTTTACTTCTGTAGTTATTGCAGTCTCTTTGTAAAAAGTAAAGACTATTCTTTAATTTATCTTTCTTCCAATTGCAGAGTACTTAGGACAGTCTCTTCCTTCTCGTTCTTCTAAATAAGAAAGGAGCCATGTCTCTAAAAACATCAGAGAGGATGCCCTCTAGATCTCCGGTGTTTGCTCCTGCCCCATCAGCATATTGTTCAAAAATACATATCTGAACAGCAGAACTAGCTCAAATGTTAAGGAAACAATGTCCTGTTTGTCCAGATGATTAATTAACAAATCTTGGATTCCCTACTCTTCTCTGTAATGGCTTCTTTATTTGTGTATTGCTGTTATCTTCCTCCTGTTTCAGACTTGAAATACAGTTTTAATCATATGCTAGACATACAAACGACGGGACTGCAACTAGATCATATTGACAGGATCACAGTATTTGTGTTACACAGAATCTAATCTCATCCCTCCATTTTTGGATGACTTGGCATTATCTCACGAATCAGCTTCTTGCAGGATTTCCAGCGGGCACAGAAATGGGAAGCTCGCCCAGACTTCACGGTTTGGCAAATGTAATGAGATAGACCTTACAACGGCTGCATGTATTTTCATGGACTCCCCCCCACATTCCGTTTTAATTTAAACACATATGTTCATTATTTTTGAAGTACATGCATATGCTTGAATATTTATTTGGAAATAAACAGAATCATTTTCATCACAATTATTTTTTAAAAGCTAAGGCTAAAGTAACACAAATCAGTATCACAGATTACACACACAGAATAAATGGCTAACTGAAAGTTTTGACAGGTTTACAACATCTTGCTGAATGAATGGTTGCCTTTCTCGATTTAATGTGTGTCTGAAATAATGAAGTGAAGGAGGAAAATGAGTTAAATTTCTCACCTTATTTGTTGGGTCTTCATATTATCACGCTACCTTGCCTTGCCTCAGATTCATTTGGGGAATTAGAAATTGTAAAATGCCATTGACTTTCAACACTACCATGATCTGAATGTGATGAGGAGTGAATCACAAATGGAGAAGTATATTTTGGTATTTTCTGGAACTAGCATGATAAAGTATATACTGCTCAAAGCATATTTAGGCTGCCCACAGGTGACATTATCTTTCTTTAAATATTTGTTTATTGAGGGTGGAGAGAAAGAGGTAGAAAGAAAAAGGAGGGGCAGAGGAAAGAATCTAAGCAGACTTCCCATTGATCATGGAGCAGACTTGGACTTGATCTCAGGATGCTGAGATCATGGCCTGAGCTGAAATCGAATTGGATGCTCAACCAGCTGAGCCATCCAGGCGCCCCAGGGTTATCGTCCTAGAAACTAAGGTGTTGAACACACCTTTGCAATCTCTTTTCATGGCCCTTGCATTTGTCAGTTGCTTCTTTCAGGGCTTCTCAGGCTACCAGTGGCTTTAGTTAATGTTCCCCTTACTAGCAACGCTGCTTTCTAAAAAGCTGAAACCTTCTGAATCATGTTTCTTTTGCTGGCAGATATGTTTTCTTTGTTGGATGATGACAGCGTCTTTAAGTCATTACTTCTTGGCAGCAAAACTCTTCCCCATATTCATACAAATAATTTGTAAGATCTAAGTTTCTGGACCAGATTATATTTGGGAAACATGATCTGGGCAAGCCCCAATCTGAAGTTTATACAATTTGATGGGCTTTCTGTAAGGAAAATAATACAAAATTCTAGATAAAAGCAGGTAAGAAAATGAATATTTAGAGTGAGAAAAGAAATCATGACAAATTATTGGAGCCTAAGAGATTCAGACGCTTTTCTTTTGATGTCCTGTTAAGCAGTTGGCCAGAAATGACTTCATAGAAATGCTTCATCTTACAACCTGGTTTCCCTGCCACCTAGAACATTCTATAACTCTCAGTGGCTCAGGCTACTCTCAGAGTTGAGTGTAAGAGATGCCCTGAGGCTTAAACTCATTGACTTCGGGGAAAATTCTCCTCTGGTCCAATGACTGAATGAACTTTGCCAACAGAAAACGGTGTTTTTGGGCACACAGCTGGCATGGGACACAGTTGCAACCATCTTATGTGAACCGACTCAATCTGTCAGCAATAGGTTTGGATTGTCTTGACCGAGAAGTCAGTCAGGTGGAAAGGGGGTTTTTCCTGTGTACAATCATAACATTTCACTTATATAATTTATAACATATAAATATAATATTATTTATAAACTATTTATAGCTCATAATCACAGATGAGGAAAAATTCCATAAATCCTTGCAGACAAATGCGTGGCAATATTATAGGCTTCATTAAAACACTCCAAGAAATATTACTATCCCAAGGAATGACATTCTTATCAAGTAATAAATTCTGACTGAAAAGTAAGTACGCTGCTGAAAATTACTATTATTATTTTTTTAATTTAAGAATTCACACTTAATTCTACCTTGTTGAATTGAAGAAAGGGTTTTCTGTTTGGGGATTTTCCTCTGTTGTTGAGTAACTCTAAAGGTTACTCAATACTGTGAGATCAATAGTATTGGAAAAGGAAAACATTTTCAAGGATATTTAGTTAATAATTTTTTAGAAGGGCCAGTAATATTAAGTATTTTACTTAATTAATTTTCATAATTTGTAAATATTTCTCCTCCCACATGATAGGAGAGGGTGTTTCATATATCCGTGAAGCCTGGCATAATGACGTTTAAATTGGAAGACCTCTTTTAGTTAACATGTATATTAAAACTTCTTAAAGTAATTATTTTCAATATTTTCTGAAGAGTAAATTAAATGAGGGACAAATGTAGATTTAACATAGCCAGATTTCAGCCCACAGTGAATGTTCACAATTAAGCTCAAAATCATAATGAAAACACAGTTGGAACTGTGACATTCGCAAGTGTGGAATGTCAGCTCTGAAATGGACCAGGTACTGAGTGTGCCCACAAACAGTACTCTCTTGTGACAGATGTTTGCTTAGTGCTTTCTCTCTGAGTCTGACTCACCAGGGTTGTTAATTATTTAAACCATTCCTTTACATTTTGTATTTGTTTAAACTTTTTTTTTTTTTTTTAAGATCTTATTTATTTGACAGAGAGAAACACAGCTAGAGAGGGAACACAAGCAGGGGGAGTGAGAGAGGGAGAAGCAGACTTCCTGCTGAGCAGGGAGCCCGATGCGGGGCTCGATCCCGGGACTCCAGGATCATGACCTGAGCCGAAGGCAGTCGCTCAACCAACTGAGCCACCCAGGCGCCCCATTGTTTAAACTTTTTAAAAGAAATTAATTCTATATGATGTATCAGTCAGGGTCCCCGCAAGGAAAAGCTCCACTCAGATGGCTTAAACAAGGGAACTTGAAAAATGAGATTCCTTACAGAGCTGGAGGAAGGGGTTGGCACACACACTGAATTATTGGTATGTAGGCACCTAGAGAGTAGCAGCAGTTAGAAGCCAAAGCTTTTACCTCTCAACTTTGAAAGGCAAAGGGTGGGAAGAATGTTACCAGAAACCAATGACATTTGACATCATGAAGAGGGACTTACTAAGGAGTAGTCATAGTAAAACAATGCTGGTAGAGAATGGCCCAGAAACAGGAAGGGCAGGGGAGCAACACCCCAGCCCCTCTCTCTTTTCCCTTTCTCCAATTTCTTGCTAGTGCCTTCTGTTGAGCTAAAACAATCAGAAGGCAGCTAGAAAGCAGAACACAGTGATGAAGAGCCCTGGAGCACACAGTAGGAAAGAGAAGGGCAGAGGAGGGGTGTGTAGGGGAAAATGTAAAAGAGAAACCAGGACTTCAGTTAGCCCTCAGTTTGAAATGGTGAGTTATCAGGGCAAATATCATTCTTTCCATTTTATCAGGGAAGGAGTTTCCTACATAGAATATCATCTATCAGGTGTAAGAAGTGATTTTAAATAATGTTTTATTGCCTGAGCCTAGTATAATGCTCACATGTTTTGGGCATTTGATAAATATTTCTTGAATGAATTGTGTATTGATTGATTACTGTATTTTGTGCAGGCATTGAGATTGGATTTTATACTCTTAGATGATTTATACTTAAGCTAGACCAGCTCCCATAACCAATTTGGCCAATCTCTCCTTTAACAATTTTTATAACAAATGGGAAAAATTTTAAACTAGATAACTTAAAAATTGTTTTTCACATAAACCTTCAATTAAGAAATTTGTAATACTCAACTAGATATTTCTGTATCAATTAAGCATAGACTCCTAGGTATGCCTGACTATAATAAATTACATTGACACATTGGGACAAAATCAATGTATGTAAATTGCATCAGAGTTTAAACACTCTAATAGGAACCAGATATCCAAAGAATGATATTTTCTATTGCTTCGTAAAGCAACCCATCTCTGGAAATTATTGTGCTTATAAACCTGAATGTTCAGTTATTGGTTTGGTCAATAATAGGTTTGTCTATAGGGACGCCTGGGTGGCTCAGTTGGTTAAGCCACTGCCTTCGGCTCATGTCATGATCCCGGAGACCCGGGATCGAGTCCCACATCGGGCTCCCTGCTCGGCGGGAAGCCTGCTTCTCCCTCTCTCAACCCCCCTGCTTGTGTTCCCTCTCTAGCTATGTTTCTCTCTGTCAAATAAATAAAATCTTTATAAAAAAAAAATAGGTCTGTCTATAGCTTGAGGTCAGATCCAAGCTTTGAGGGACCTGAGATTCATAAATTGTGTGTGTGTGTGTGTGTATATGTGTGTGGGGGGGTGAGGGGAAGGGGTCCTTTAAAAAGAGAAACAAACAGAAAAGCTTACATACTCAAAATTGTTAGGTCATCTTCCAGACCATGGGTAAGAGCCCGTGCAAGTGAGTGAATTGCTCTAAAGATTCTAAAGTTTCATTCATTTCACAGCAAACGTGTCTGTACTGTACTTTTAACGTATACTTGCTCTCTCTTGGCTATAGGTAGGAAGGCTTTATTGACCTAAGCTAATGTGTCATCAAACTTTCATGGTTCTTTTGATTAGCTAAGAGTAGATAAGGTTAGATGAGGTTAAATAAGCCACCTGAAAAGTTTGTAGTGCATGAATTTAGCTCTTCTGCTACAGTACGACTACTTGGTACAGGGAAAGTGAGTCTCAAACCACATTTACTCATACGTAGACAGTTATTAAACAAACATTTACTAGTAAAGGAAGAACCAAAAACTAGGGCAGGACTAATACGATGTGTGAGACCCATACCTATGGCATATAATTTAAGAGGGTGCCCAAAACTCAGTAGTCAAGATGAATAATATTTGAATATATTGTTTTTCAAAATCAAAAGTAATGCAACATAGCCGTGATGAAACAAGCAAATATTTAAAATAAAGATAGGATCAGTATTACTGGTTTGTCCTTTGGCATTTAGCTCCAATATGGATCTGCACTGCACTGAGGAGGGTTTTGTACAACCTCTTTGGTGAGCTTGGAGCACGAGCTTCGAGCTTCGCTTGCATGAACGGTCCTCTCTAGGCTGACTCAGCATTCCAGAAGCGGGATTCTACCTTAGGTGGTGTCAGACCAACAGAAGTTTTCCTGGGTACTGGAGCAACCGGGTCTGAAGCTTGGATGTCATTCTCTAGGATTATGCAAGAGTTTA
>PITA01004410.1:0-112487 GCA_004023965.1 Spilogale gracilis
GAAAAGGGTTTTCTTCCTCATTGAAACAACAAGTGGATCAGGGCCACCTGAGTTTTTGCAGGAGCGGTGACTTTCCCGTGGCCAGTGGGAGGCTGGAAGAACTTGGTTAAAACGTTCTCCTTTTCAAGATAGAGATTATAAAAAGCAACTTTTGATGACCAGTAGGGCACTGTTATGAGACAGGATGAGAAAGGGTACAGTTTTGAGGCAAGACCTGTGAAGGGGCTGAGATTTTAGCCACTTGCTAGCTAATGAGTTAGCCTGCTGCACTGTGATGGGTACCGGCAGAATACAGAACACAGGCCTTTATTACTGAGGACACAGCCGGCAGCAGGAGCACTAGCACATGTGTTTCAGGTCTCCCGACCCTCAGGCCCAATAGGGGCTGCACAGATGCCCAAATAGATGTCTGTACATGCAGTAGATTTGCATTATAAGAGAAAGATCTTAAGCGGAAAGAACCTGAGTTGCCTATGGGGCAGGTAGGCCTCCCTTGGCTCACTGGAGGCACTATCATATTGACCTCGATAGTAAGGAGGCCTGCCCTTCCCTCTGGAAGGAGACACTATCACTACCTTCCCAGGGTATAAGCAAACCTGCCCTCCACTTCAGAGGAAGACACTATCTCTGTCTTCCAAGGCTGCTCAGTGTACAAACGTATTTGAAAAGATAATCTGAGAAAAAGGGCATTTGGTGCCTCACTCATAGTATATGTGGTGATGCAAGACAACCATGAATAATTTTCTTTCAGTACTTTGTCTTTTATCAAGTAGCAACAGGGATGACCTTTGGTTGAGCCATACATAAATGTTTTACCGTCTTTGCAAGGCATATAACTTTGACACTTGGGGACATATTTCTTGACCTTAGGACAGAGGAAAAGGTCATGCCTAAAATACCTGGATAAGCAGCAACTTTGAGTGGAGAGAAAGAGATGGGAGACTGGAGAGAAAGTGTGAGGATAAGAGAGAGAGACAGAGATAGGGAGAGAAACTGAGAAAAGCAGAGAGTATATACCATTCAGAAAAGCATGTGGAGATATGGAAAGCATTGGGTGGGTGGATGGATGGATGAAGACAAATTACAGGGATGATGTATAAATGAGTCATAGGTAAAGAATTATATGAATAGAGAGATTGAAAGAGTGAAGGAAAGAGGACTGAGACCGAGTCAGAGAAAGACGCAGAGCTAGAAAGAGAACAGAGAAAGACAAAGAGAGATACATGAAAATACAGAGAATAACAGATAAAGAACGTGGTTGGAGGGACCGATGGGGATAGGGAAGAGGAAAGAGAGAAATGGATAGATGGATGGATAGACACATGAATGAAAGAGAGATAAAAAGGTAATATGACTTTGGGCTTTGTATTGGGTCTACCGTTTTGGTTCTGCCATTATTTAACTGCATGGCTGTGAGCAAGTTACTTTCTTCACTTGTCAAATGAGAATAATATTAATAATAGTACTGTCCTCATAGGGTTGTTTGTAAGTCAGAGTTGAAATAATCCTCATAAATGCTTAGTAAGCTGGCAGGTGTCTGATAATACTAGTATGCAGAAAGAGAGCGTGTTACGTAGCTGAGATGCCCATCCCTAAGAATCTAATAGGGTTCAACACTTTCAGCACTCATATTACATTTTTGTTTCCCATTGGAGCCATAGCTGAGTCTGGCAGATGTGTCAAACCCCGAGAAAGGCAGCGCTGGCATCCAACATTAAAATAGCAATTTTATGCAAACGGGATCTTCTCATTATGTTATCCTTCTGCAATCCATAATTATTGCTTCTGAATGAATCTGAGGTTGTCTTCATCTCCATGAAATGAGGTCACACTACTTATACAGTAAATTAAAGGCAAATTGAGCAGATGATATGTATAAAATAAGAAACATGCAGTTTTTAGAGCCATTGACACAGTGCTAAGTGAGTTGATTTTCCATACAAACCAAGTATTTATATAATTTGGTTCAGCATCCCAACACTCAGATGGAAACCCACACTCTTTACAGACTTGTTACTCTTTTACTCTTTACAGAGTTATCATTTATGGTGAGGAATTACTTCTTGAGTCCTTGATTTCAGTTTTATATCCAAGCACATAATGTTTTACAGTTCATTCTTGCTAAAGAGAAAAAAAGAAATATTCTTGCCTGAGTTATTTTGGTACGTCGCATTATGGTGAAGCATTTCCAAATAAAGTGGCATAAAAAGAACAACCTAAAATGTTTGGCTACATCAGAATGCATTGCAGACTCTTTCTCTGGGCTGCTTCTTTGATTGTTCTTCATGTGCCCAGGCATTTACATTTCAAAAGATAGTTATTATAATTTTTAGCACACACTTAATTCAATTAGTTCCTCACTTTTAATGAGGATAGGATGAATAAAAATTATCCAGATTTAGGAAAAACTGTGCATTTTTTTTCAAATGCTTTTTTGCCTCTCTATTCTCTTACTCTTGGTCAGTCTTACAAGTAAACAGTTACACAGATGGTGTAATTTGAAGACCAGCATAATAATGCATGTGTAAAATGCTTCAAAATACTTTCTTGTTGCTTTTCTATTAAATATCCCTCTAGTCAGAAATTCTACCATTAGATAGTCTTTCATTTGGCTTAAATGTCCTTCCCTTAAAGGTTCTCTTTTATTTCTTCCCAGTTTTATTGAGAAGTAATTGATATATATCACTGTAAAGTTTAAGGCACAGGAAATGATGGTTTGATTGACATATATTGTGAAATGATTATCACAGTAGGTTCCGCTAGCACTTATCATCTCATATACATACAATATAAAGAAAAGAAAAAATTCTCCTTCTGATAACTCTTGGATTTATTCTCTTATACGGCAGTGCTAACTATAGTCATCATGTTGTGCATTACATTTCTAGTACTTATTTATCTTAACAGGTGAAATTGGTACGTGGGATCTCTTAAAATATGAAAGTTTCTGAATAGGAAGGTTTAGGTTATATTTTAGGTAAATTCATTTTATCTGGATATTTCCCCCTTTAAGCATTCAGATTCATCAAACACTTTTGAACTTTAGTGGTGATTTGGAGGGAGTGACACAGTAGAGATGGGAAACCTGACACTCATTTATTCATTTATTCACCAGTTGTTTATTGGGCTTTTACTATACATCAGACACTATACTATGCACTGGGTATATCAAAATAGACTTTGTCCTCATGAAGCATACAATTTATTAAGTGAGGTGATTGATGTTTGAATAATCACTAAATTTATAACTGAAGATAGCAATGGCCTCAGTGAAGGAGAGTTGCAAGGAGTTCCAGTGGCCTGAAATGGTTCTGTAGGAAGGTGAAGTTTACCAACAATCAACTTTCTAGGGCCATGATGCTATCTGGGACAGCAAACTCATGTTTAAAGTGTGAAATACTGGGGAGCCTGGGTGGCTTAGTCAGTTAAGCATCTACCTTTGGCTGAGGTCATGATCCCAGGCTACCTGCTCAGTGAGGAGTCTGCTTCTCCCTCTCCCTGCCCACTGATCATGTTCTCTCTCTCTCTTTCTTTCTCTCTCTCTCTCAAATGAATAAATAAGTAAGATCTTTAAAAAAATAAAAAAGAAAGTGCTAGGTACTCTCGAATGAGAAGCAGGCACTTTTGCGAAGAATTGATAGCGGCTTAATGGGCCAGAGAGCTAAGCATGGAGAATGATGTTTGTTTAGAAACTAGGCTCCCAGTTATGCTTTTCTTTGGCCCAGATAATTGCTTCTGAGTCATGCACGGTGACTTCCTGCTTCCTCTGCAGATGTCATACTATGCAGTGCCTGCTAGCATAGTGATGTGAGCCAATGACTTGCCCCTTCGTGGACATTAAGCTCCTTGAGCTCAAATATGAGCACAATACATCCTCAATAAATGCCAAGTATATGAATGAATGACAACAATAACCTTCAAGAGGGATATTATTAGTCCTATTTGTCAAATAAGAAACACAGCCAGAGTGCTTACATGATTTATCTAATGTTACACATCCAATATGTATCTATTTCTGGATCTCGACACAAGTTCCTTTAGAGCAAAAACTTCTGTTAGAAAACTTACTACCTCATAAAACAAGGATATAAGGATAGTACCCCCATACCACTTAAAACTGTTTAAAATGACTGTAAACCTATATTTTATTTGTATATAGTCTTGCAGAGATAAGGTATAAGTTATGTTATGCTACAGTAACAAACAGAAATCTCAGTGTTTTCAGGCAGCAACAGATTATTTCTCATATAAGTTATATGAGAAGTCAGCAGGAGGTTCTGTTCACTGCTTTGCACATAAAGCAGCTGTCATTGCAAAAATTCCTTCTCACTATCAAAGGGAAAAATAGAGATTTAGAATGGCTTGCAATTAGAGGCTCCAGCCTGGAAATGACACACTGTCATTTTAGTTCATAACTCATTGTTGGTTGGAATCAGTCATATGGCCCTGTGGTCTCTGAAAAGATGCAAAGACAGAATATTTGGCAATAATTAATGACTTCCATCGATTATAGTTCTTTTATTGATATTTATTAATCAAGTTTTTAAAATCAGGTACTTATTATGTGCCAGCATCTGTGGAGATAACAGTATATTAGTGGCTGTTGGTACACAACAATCATAGCATCTCAGAGATATAAAATAATATGCATTTATTTCTCTTTTGTGTATGTGCCAGGGGATTAGGGTCTGGCCGATCTAGCTTGGGCTCAGCGAGCCAGACTCCAACCTACAGGTTCTATAGATTGTTTGAGTGTACAACATAGAGTCCATAACCTTCTAGGACTGGTATCCACATGAAGCATGTGCTTCTCATAGCAATGGCAAAAGTATAAGAAGGATGAGTAAAAACATACAGTGCTTCTTAAGCCTAGGCTTGGATCTACCACACAACCACATCTGCCTAAATTCCATTGATTGAAGCAAGTGTTATGGCTAGCCCAACAGCAATGGGACAGAGAATTATAATTAGCCTCTCTTGGTATAAACTGCAAAGCACATGACAAGGGCATAGATTCTGGGGAAAAAACGTGGCTGGTGACAAGAATGAAATCCTTAACTTTGTATATGTTTTATTCTATAGCCACGGGAACAATAAGTAAAACATGTAAAACTTTAGATGGATATAGCTGCTAAGAAGGGAAGAATAGTGGTGGTGATAGTGGTTGACACTCTAGAAAAAAGACCAGGGAGGAAGACCTTACAAAGATGGCAACCGAGTATATTTCCTAAAAGAAGAAAGAGAGACATCTAGGAAGATAGCTGAGGAAAACCAGAGGAGAAAAGCAACTACGAAGGCTTTTGGTGTCTGGGAATGGAGTGGTGTGTTTTGGGGGAACACAAGGTAAGAGGCCATCACAATATTATAGGTGATAGACAGTGGTGGCTAGCCAAGGATCTTGTAGTAGATATAATGATAAGTCACTGAATTGGTTGGATATTTAAAATATTTTGATGTCTAGTCAATTAAGTTTGCTGATAGTTCAGATGTGCGGTATGAGAGAGTGGTATTAAGGATGATGGCAAGGATTTTTGCCCAATCAGCTAGAAGAAAAGAATTTCCATTTTCTGAGATGAGAAGGGCGGTGACAATCCTGTAAGAAAAGAAGATGAGGTTCAGTCTGGGCCTGTTATGTTTAAGGTATGGGTTAGTCATTCAGGTAGAGAGGCCATCAGAGAGTGAGATGAGTAGAGGAGAGGTCCAGGCTGTAGAGATGAATTTTGGAGCCTCTTTTATATGTCATGTGTACATCTGAAGCTATTCAAGGCCAGGAGAGTGGCTGAGATCACCAAAGGAATGAACTCAGATAAAATAGTGACAAAAGCCAAGGCCTGAACCCAGAGGCACTGGGAATTGCGGATGCCATGAAGATGGTGAGGAACCAGCAACAGAATCTTAGAATAAGTGGTTAGAGTACAGGAGAGAGACAATGAAAATGCGATGCCATGGACATTAAGGGAAAAAATGTTTTCAAGGAGGAGGGAGTTTTCAACTTTGCCTAAAGCTACGGACATGTCAATTAAGATAAGGAAAGGTAACTGTTAGGCTGAGCAGCATGCAGACCACTGATGATGATAGAAGAGATTAATTGGAATGAGGGGGCAAAATCTTGGTTGACGTGGGCTTAATAGAGAATGGGACTGGCGAAATTGGTGATGGCAAGTATAGATCGCTCTTTTAAGGAGTTCTGTGAAACGAGAAAGTAAAGGGTTTTGTTTGTTTGCTGGAAGACAGAAATGATTAAGGGAAAATCATTTTCTTTACAAATGGGAGAACTATCATGTGACTTTTAAGAACAAGAGAAAAAAGTAACAATACAGAAAAGAGCGAAAACTGAGGAACTGATTGCCTTGAGTGTTGAAAAGGAAAGGGCTGGTGCATAAAGGGAGTGTATGCTTTGTCTAGGAACATGGATCTCTTACCCACACCAACCGGAGGAAACACCGAGTAACTGGTGACCGAGGCACATAGGAGGGAGGTATGCTTGGAGGAGCGGGGTGCTCCTGTTCTCTCAGTGAGGAGGGAAACATTTGTTCACTGTCCAAAGTCAGTTCTGCTCCTTCCAACTCAGGTAGCCCAAATCAAATGCTGTCTAAAGCCACGGTGGTGGTACGATGCCAAATACACAATATACTGGAAATACTCAACCCAGGAAACAGGGGATGGGACCCCATAAAGGTAACCCAAGACATTCATGATGCTTTTGTGACTTGCAACAGCTGGATGAGGAAAAATCAGATTCCTGCTCTTTCTGCAGAAGCTCTTTTAGACCAGAGTTGCCTGGTGCCTCTCATTCCTCTGCTGCTAAAATGTGTAGCTCTAAGAAAGCTTATTTGCTAAAGGAAACTTGGCTTGACCTCTAAGGAGTGAATACGAGTTGTTTTCTGGAACAAGATTGTCAACGGTCGCCTTTCTAGAACCTAATCTGCTATTAAAAGTTGTTCTGGGGATGCCTGGGTGGCTCAGTTGGTTGGGTAACTACCTTCGGCTCAGGTCATGATCCCAGAGACCTGGGATTGAGCCCCACATCGGGCTCCCTGCTCAGTGGGAAGCCTACTTTTCCCTCTCTCACTCCCCCTGCTTGTGTTCCCTCTCTGGCTGTGTTTCTCTCTGTTAAATAAATAAATAAAATCTTTAAAAAAATAAAAAATAAATTAAAAATAGATAAACAAACAAACAAACACATAAATAAATAAAGTAGCTCTGAAGGTGCCCATCAGTTGCTTTCTCTGCAGCCCTGTAGCATCAGCCTTGTGCCTCATCTCTGCAAGTAGTTCAGCTGTTACCTTTTGGAGAAGGCCTTTTCCTTACTTCAGTTAACAAAGACTAAACAACCAAGTGATATTTTGGAGCACTTCCCTTCCCTTCTGTATGATCCTATTACTGAGAGCTCAGACTGTCCTAATCTTTCAGGCATCCCACTGAAGGCCTACCTTATACAGAACAGGCAGTTAATAGATTAATGAATAGATCACTTTTTTCCTTTCCCTCAGGCATAATTAAAATTCAGCTAAGAAAGGACCGCCTGAGCAACGAGTTAAAGGTTAACAGCAAGTCTGTTTAGAACAATAGCAAATGTTAACTAATTATTAAAAGACATCTTTTAATTTAAAAGTCTAGTTTTTAATTATTTTTATGACAGTTTATGTTTAATTTTACCTGCTTTACCCCTGGCTGTAGATGACAGATTTCTATTTTAATTATGCAGCCAGTGATTACTACTAATGTGTTGAGACCCATTATTTTATTTTTTTTCTTCTCTTGGCTTTCTTGGAATTAGAAGTGCGTAGTTATTGGGTATTATCAAGTTCTCCTGGAAATGGCAGTGATACATGCTCAAATAACTAATGCCTGCCAAACGCCTGAGACTCACATGCTTCCACACAGTCGTGGCGTATAGGGAATACTAAATAGAAGATAAAGTCTCAAGGCAGATAGACATGAGTGTGATCACCCAGACTTTGATTGTCTTTATATGCTGCCTGTGGCCATCTGGCAAAAGGTAATCCACTCTCTGGAATAGCTGGTTTTTGCCGCTCAATGAAGCACCCCTTCGCTTAGTGGTTCAACAACCATTTGTTAATGCACGGCTCTGCAGTTTGGTGACTTGGGCCGGGCTCAGTGGTTCTTCTGGCCTCAGTTAGGACCACTTATTTGTCTGTGGTCAGCACCAGGTTGGTGAGGGTTGGGTTTTCCAAAGTGACTTCCGCTGGGATAACCCATTTTTACTCTGTCTCTTATCCTAGCCAGGGCAGGGCCCCAGGAAAGAGAAGAAGTGCACATACCCTTTCAAGGCCAAGACTCGGAACTGACATGTTGTCATTTATGTCAATTCTATTGACCAAAATAAGTCTCAAAACTGGTGATATTCAGCGAGTGGGGAAATGGATTCCACGTCTTGATGGGAAGAGCCAGAAAATCTTATCTGGGCAAAGGGCCCAGATACAGGGAGGTGATTTTTGAGGTCTACCATACCAGGTAAAATATAATTTATTTTAGAATGTACATGAGTGGGTGCCTGGGTGGCTCAGAGGGTTAAGCCTCTGCCTTGGGCTCAGGTCATGATCCCAGGGTCCTGGGATTGAGCCCCACATCAGGCTCTCTGTTCAGCAGGGAGCCTGCTTCCAGCCTCTTTCTGTGCCTGCCTCTCTGCCTACTTGTGATCTCTCTCTCTCTCCCATAAAATATACATGAGCAAAATAAGCCCATTTGTTGAGTCTCTTGGTGTTGAGAACCCAAAAGTGCTGGAGAGTCTGTACTGGAGTCAGAAGTAGGGCCCAGTTGTGCTCTGTAGTTAATGTACTGCTTCTTGAAGGTGGGTGAAGGGCTCTGGTTTCAGAAATGAGAGCTCTTTATGCTGAAGTTCTTTACCAGTTTGAAAACAAAAGCAAGGCCCTAGCAGGGAAAGCCAGTGTGGTCAATGAATGGACCTCAAAAAACTGAGTGGACCCAGGTATGTATTTGTACATCAACATTTCTTTTTCCATCTGAACATGTGATACCCCAAATCATTACTGCCTTGTCTTTAGCTAACTTGAACCTTGTCCTAACTATAGTGCTGGCTGACAGCTAAGGTGTTAAGAAAAATGTTAAAGTATTTCCATTTTTAGAGGGATCTCTTGATGTTCTAAAGACTTAAAAGGCCAATGGCATAAAGTTCAGATAGTGATAGGATGGGCAGAAGTGTTCATGCTTTTCAACAGAGTACTCCAGCCAGCTTCAGGATGGTTCTTCTGTTCCTTTCAGTCTAAATATTAAAATTGTCAACCCTAAAGGGGTAAGGGTAGAGCGCTGTATAAAGCACTCCCCACTTACCCTAAGTAGAGGGTGAAGTTGGAGATGCCCAATGCTGGTGGTGCCTCTGTAACATCCTGCTTAGATGTGGTGAACTTGGCTGTTTCTTTCTGCCTGCCCTTCCTTGAGTCCTGCCATTTTTACAAGCTACATTCCTCTCTCCTTCCCACCAATTTCTGGAGCGACTGTCTAATATAAATCCCTCTTGCTCATAATCCCCTTTCCTAATAAATCCCTCTTCTGCTAAGTTAACCAGAGTCCTTTTTAAAACTATAGTATAGTTAACACACCCTGTCACATCATTTTAGGTATGCAACATAGTAATTGGATAACTCTCTGTGTCATGCTCAGCACAAGTGTATTACACTATTACAATACTGTCGACTATATTCTCTACGCTGTACCTTTTACTCCCATGGCTTATTCATTCCATAACTGGAAGCTTGCCTCTCCTCTTCCCCTTGACCCATTTTTCCCATGCTCTGTCCCCCAACCAGAATCATTTTGAAGACATTTTTAATTGCTTGCAACTGAAAACTCAATTGATTGATTTTAAAATGTTTTCCTTTAATTCTCCTTAGGCTTTCTTAATTCCCAGTCAAAATATTTATTTTAGGGGGATAAATTGGTAATTAGAGCCACACTGACATAGGTTCGTAATGATTTTTATAATGCTGGTAAGTGCAAAGCAGTGGTGTCCTGCCCAGGTCGCCCTAGGGGCTGATGTCCTTGTCCCCAGATGCTGTGTGTATAGGTCACTTAGGACTCAAAGCTTCCTTCTCCAACCCTCATGCTCCAACTGAAAAATTACCCTCAGCACTCAAGGTCATTAATGTCTTTCTCCTCTCCCAACCCCCAGGAGGCACCTTAAAGTCAATGATGAACTCATACGGAGGTAGAAACGCCAACTCCCATGTCTCAAGGGGGCACAGCTCAATGTGGATCAGGGCACATCCTTGCTCAGCAACTTCCCCTGCCCTCTTAGGCTTCCCTGATTCTTCTCCTAGGAGCCCTTCCTCCATGAACCATACACATCTGAATCCCTGGCTCAGGCTCTGCCTCTTGGAAAGCCAGGGCAAGGCTGCAGATGGGGATCTGGGAGAGAAGTATATTAGTTATGGAGTCTAATTGCGGTAGCAATTAACCTCAAATGTTAGTGGTTTAAAATGATAGCAAATTATTTTTTGCTCACTTTAGTCTAATGTGGTTTGTTTGGTTTTGTTTTGTTCATCAGGCATTCAGAGATCCAGGCTCCTTCTATCTGTGGCATCTCTCTTCTCTAGGTCCATACAGTCTGCTGTACCAGGGTTGATGGGGGGAGAGTGAGGCTCACACCAAGGTCAGTTTCTGGAAGTGGTGACCTCACTTTCACCCATATTCCATAAGTAAACATGAGTGCAAGGGAGACTGGCAAATATGGTGTAGCTCTGTCCCTAGGCAAGACAGGAGAATATGGAGGAGGCCTCTGGACCTAAAAACAGGAGAGACAATGTGGGGAAGCCAGGCCAGGAAGCTCTAATACTTGAAAACACCACTTGGCTATAGCCTAGGTAACCATATTGACCAAACAAGACCTCTCTGGAGAGGGAAAGGATGTAGTTTTAATAATTACACCAGGATCCCAGGGGTAAAATGAGGCTGCTTCAAGCAAACATGGATGTTGAGTCAGCTGTAGATGACTCACAAGCAATCAAGAAGTGGCTGATTCACACCATGTGGGTACTAAAAATGTTTAAAATTTCTCCTTCCTGGGCCACAAGCCACAAAGCTGGGTAAAAGGGAAAGAGAATGAGGGGGCAGAATCTGTAACCTTCACAGGTAATAAGTCAGCAGCATCCCTCCCCAGTGCCTCAGCATATTCAGGCTCTCATGTGTCTAAGTTCTCACCCCATCCAAGGCTCTTTCCTGCTTTCTCTTCTCTAGTCAGTCTCCCACAGTAGTGGAAAGCTGGCATTAATTCTTGCTGTGTGGCCCTTACCAGTTCCCCCGAGCTGAGAGAACTGGGAGAGTATAGTAGGTCTCTGAGGCTCTTCTGGTATAAACATTCTCTGATGCTGAAAGACTAAGATGCTCAGTTAGAACAAGAGAGTGATGCCCTTAGGAATTGGCGTGGTATTTGATTTATAATTTTTAAAAAATGTATATTTGGGCTTTGTCCCCTTGTCCTGGACAAAGCTCCTAAAACCTTTGGAATCTCCTGTAAGAAGAGCAAGATTTCTCTTATTATGCTAATGAAGTGATTTTTTTAGACCCCACCTAAGGATGGGGGCTGATTGCCTGCAGAACCAACCTTATGATTAGAAGGTTGGAACTTTCAGTACTAACCCCTCGACCTCCAGGTGCTGGAGATTGGATCAGTTGCCAGTGGTTAATGATTTACTCAGCCATGCCTATGTAATTAAGCCTCCATAAAAACCCAAAAGGACTGAGTTCCGAGAGCTTCTGGGGTTGAGGAACAGATGGGAATATGGGAAGAGTGCCTGCTTGGAGCGGGTAGGGAAGCGCTGTGCCCTTGCCTTTAAACTTGCCTTATGTGTAGCTCTTCTATCTGGCTGTTCCTGGGTTGTATCCTTCTATAATAAACCAGTAATAATCTATAGTAGTCTATAATAATCTGGTAGGTAAAACATCTCTCTGACTTCTGAGTTTTATTTGCCACTCTAACTAATTAATCAAACCCAAAGAGGGATTTGGAACTTCTCATTTGTAGCTGGTTGGTCAGAAGCACAGGTAACCATCTGGACTTGCCACTGTCATCTGAAGTGTCTTATAGGACTGAGCCCTTAACCTGTGGAATCCGATGCGGTGTCTGAGTAGATAGTATAACAATTCAGTTGAATTGTAGGATACTCAGCTGGTGTCCAAGCAGTGCTTACTGGTGGGAAAAGTCCTCCCCACACATTGGAGATTGGTGATCACAACCCTTTAGCTGGGGATATGGGAGTGGGAAGGGGTGGTTGGTGACCCAGTGTCACTGCTGACATGGCCAAAGGGAGTGACAGCGGTGGATGGCAGCATGCTCATGTCAAGCAGTCCCTGACTGCTTCTAGCCTGGCTCACATAAGGGCCCTTCCTAACAATGTGAGGAGGAGGAAGGTGGTGAGAAGGGCCGGGAGGCCTGCATGATTTCCATCAGCATGCTCCTATTTATTGATCTGTATGGTGGATGTTATTACGATGTGCCTCCCAGGCTCCCTCTTGAGGGCAAACCCTCAACGCCAGCTGTCAGAGATTCCTGCTGTTGGCTGCTCACAATGGGCACCCTCTCTAGAAATTGCACGTGGTCTCAGGGGCCTGCCGGGCTTAAGAGGAGGTAGCAGAGGCAGTGACTGACTAATGACACAAAGGCCTGGCTCCTTTGCCCCTACTGGAGCAACCGAGGGCATCCCAGCTCCGGGGCTCCCCAGAGGATCATCAAGGCCTCTGTGATAATGGCATTTCTCCCTGTCTGGTCCCACCTCTCTCTCATCCACAGAGGTATCTCCAGAGAAAGCATGCCCTGGAAAACCTTTTGACTAGAGCCGTGAGTCAGAGGCTGTTTTCGGGGATGTGAATGAAGACGGCCCGAGACACAAAATCTAAATCAACTGCTTGTGCTGGGAAGACGGATTTTCAAGGCAAGTGCTAAAGCCCCCATTGCTAGCTCCCAAGTGCTGCTCCCCAGTCTCCTCATATACAGACCTCCCCCACATAAGGATGGGGAGAGATCTGGAAGGAGGATCAGCAGAGGCCGTGAGCAGCCCCCATGGCTCTTATCTGCTGCTACTCTACTCTTATATTCCCTCTCCCTTTGCCTTCTGTTAATGCTAATTCAAGGTCTTAAAATAGATTTTTTTTTTCTTCTTTGCTAAGGCTTATACCACACTTCATCATTTTCTTCTCTCACAAGTTTTTATTTTCTCTTCCTAATGGCTTTTCTTATGTTTAAAGAAAAAGTCAGAATTGTGTGTGTGTGTGTGTGTGTGTGTGTGTGTGTGTGTGTGTATTATAGCAGATCTCATGTCTTTTTGGCATTTGGAACTCAGAGTACCAGGTAGACAAAACCTGTGATATGTCAGGTCAGGTCATAAGGCTGTCCACCTTATGAATTATCTCGGCACTTCTGTGGCCCAGGTGTTCCCTGGGTATGACCTTGACTGTCTGAATCCATAAGCATCTTCTCTCAAACACTGCATTATTCTTGAGGGTTCTAGAGACGTGGGGCTCTGGCCATGGATGGAGGGCCCATATTCTACCCACAGATTGTAGGGGCACAGAATCCACAGGCAGTTTTTCCTTGGGGAATATTCTTCCAACCATCCCAGTTCACTGGGCTAGAACTTGAGAGAGTGATTCCTGTTATGAGAAAGGAAAGGGCTGACTCGCAGCACATCATGAGCCGAAACCCCCGTAGCATGGGCACACCCGACACACACTCGCACACCATTTTCAGTCCTTCACAGTCTGTTGCGCAATTGCCAATTTTATGGTTTCAATCCTTCCGTTAAGAGTCTATTTCTGGAATCATACATTTAACATCTTCATTCAAGGTGCAATTCGTGTCACACCTGAGTGGTGTTCCTGAACAGGTGCACATGCGTTGACTTTTCAGGTGACCCTGGCTCTCTGAAACTTTGTTGCCCGCCCCCGTGCCCTCAGAACACCGGGGAAATAGGTTCTCAACATTCGCGCCCATGGGTTTTGTGCATTTGTCATATTGACATGACTCCTGTATCTCTTGTCCTGTGGCCGGTTGTAAGCAGGTTGGTTTGACCCTTCCTTGTTTGGGTGTAGCATACTATTCTTTTTCCAGCTCCTAGGAGTGATCCATTCACACTAAGTGCATTGAAAGCGTAAACTCACTGTTTCATGGGGAAAGAAGGCAGGCCCACTCTCTTCTTGGCTTCATTCTTGTTCCTCTCTTTCTCTTTAAGAGTTTCTTACGGCTCTGTGTCCCTTCTACAACCTCTGCCCCCAAAGGTAACTCTAGGGGCATGATCTCAGCTCTTTGCTCTCACTGCTGCCTTGAGAGAAATTAACGTCACTTTCTACTCCCTCAGAATCCTCGGAGGCTTTATCTTTATGTTGGATCACTGTCTTCAATAACAATGGCTTCTACAGCTCTGTCTTCAAGTTCTCCTGCCCCATGAACACAGTGTCTCTATCAAGCATAATGAGTTTTAAAACAGTAATGAGCACAGATGGCCTTCCGTTTCAAGGAATGTCCACCAAAGAGTGAGCCCCTCTAGGACAAGGGATCTTTCTTACTGATGCTTATCCCTTCACCACCTAGCAGGGTTCACTACAATAGGGAATTATTTCATAAAGCAAAGTATCTTCTCTAATGGGAGATAATGGGGGATAAGCTCCACTTCAGGTGTGATTAGAAATATGTTTTCGTATTTGGGGATTTTCCTAACTATGAGCAGATGAAGTAGACTTCATTACTCAGAGGAAAGTATAACCCGGTTCTTTTTCAGATGGTCGTTGGTTGTGAATGTCTCTCTCAAAAAAAGGGGGTTTTCTTGGGACGCAACAGTAGGTCAGGGGAAGAAAATCTTCTCTCGTGTCATAGACAAATACTTGAAAACTATGCTATGATTTTTATTTTGTTTCCAGTGCCAGTACTCCTGGGTCAATATGTTAATTTGAAAACTAGCTGCATGTATTTGCATGTTGTACATATTCTTGACTCCATAGAGGCAGAATTAAAATTAAATAGGGTTTTCTACCCTTCTACTAGTCTAGTGTGGTTTTAAAATTCTACCAAAAAGAAATTCATTTTCCTTCATTTTTCTCACTCTTTGAAACTGCAGAAAAGATAATGGGGTTTAGCAATTACCAGCTTAATCTAGTAAAAGAAGCTTTGACTTTCTTGACATTAATTATTTAATCTACAGTGACAAGGTAATTTTCATTGGTTCTTGACCTGGAGTCTACAGACTCAAATTGGTTACTTAGGAGGAGAGTTCATGAACTTGTAAAGAAAAAGAACAATTATGTATATAAGCAGCCAATTGCAATAGTATCAAGAGTATCTGGTTCTTTGGTTTCAATAGAAATCACAATTATTTTAATAATAACAGAATTGTTTCCCATGTCTTAAAATGTCATTTACTCTATCACTACTTTTAATTATATTATTTGACTTTTCACTAGTTCTTGTTATTTAATATGCCAATAAAGAGGCACAAATATTACTATATCACAAATTTATGTTTTTTAATATTTACTAAGTTTCAATATAATTCCGTTTTTACTTCGTACCCTTGTGCATTTCACCTTATGCATTGAAAAATATTGTCCTGAAGGAGGGCCCATCAGCTCATCAGACTGCCAGCAGGATCCAAGAGACAGAAGAGGCGAAGGGCATGCGATTTACCAATTTGTCAATATCCCATCTTCTCTTTGTGTTTATGTATCTAGATTAATCGCAGTCCAAGGCTTCTTTTTTAATTTTTTATTTTTTTAAAGATTTTATTTATTTATTTGACAGAGAGAAACCTAGCTAGAGAGGAAACACAAGCAGGGGTAGTGAGAGAGGGAGAAGCAGGCTTCCCACAGAGCAGGGAGCCCGATGTGGGGCTCGATCCCAGGACACGGGAATCATGACCTGAGCTGAAGGCAGAGGCTCAACAACTGAGCCGGCCAGGTGCATATGCCTCTCCTCAAAATGATCCTTCTGGGAACATGGGTTCTTTGCTGAACACTCCCTTTCTCCAATATGCCTGATGATACCGGAAACTCAGTAGACTATTTCTGAAGAGGAGAGAGCTTGTTCCGGCAGGGTTTGATGCTCTGAAAAAAGTCATTATGTTTTAGGATGAGGGTGATATTTTAAAAATATATACAACCTAAAGTCTGATCACTCTGTTGGCTCTTTAAAAAGACAGCTCTCCAATTAGGCCCCGCTCAATCCCAAATCTTTAGGACAGATTCTAAATATAGAAGCACCTTTTCACTTCCATTAGAAGGCCGGAAGCCACTTTAAATGGTATGTCATCTACTGATAGAGCATAAATTGGAATCATTCTGAATTTTCTGAGTTTGCTCCGTGCTGGGGCCGAGCTGAGGCCAGGGAACTTTCCTGGAACACTGCAGTTTGGAGGGAGCCTTGTCTTGCTTGGAGGGGATATCTAGCAAACAGGGGGATTCAGTACACTGGGTTGGCTCTTTAGTGGAGGTTAATTGTGCTCTTCATTTCTCAGTCTGAAGTCAATTGTATTACTGCAGAAGGACGGTGAGATTTTAGTTTGCATAGGATTTGCTGAGGGGGAAAACCCTGAAACGCTTCTCTCCCATGCCCACTTTGGAGTGATGGGTGGCTTCCCTTGCTTTGAGAATAGAGATGCTGTCACCTGGTCCAAGCTGTCGGCTCGATTTCCGGGTCTCCTGCACTCTGTCTGTGTCATCTGAAACCCACTGTCTGGTTGTCTGAGTCATCACAGTGCAGAAGAGTCAAATCCGGGGAAAATCAGCCTCTGGCCCTTGAGTATTTACCTGGTGTATTTGGGGAGGCAGTCCAGGGTCAAATGTGGGTTTTAGGCACAACCATTAAGTAGGCAACATCTGGGACTACAAACCCGACTTCTACTTTTCAATGTTTCCCAAACCCCTTAGCTTCCCACTTCCTCAACTTTTCTGTGCCTCCAGGCTGCTCTTGCTCTCCCCAATAGCCAATACACTTGTTCACAGGATAATGGTAGCATAGCAATGGGCTATCAGGGGATGGCTGTCAACTGGGAGAAGCAAGTATTTTAAAGGGATAGAGTTCTTAAAGTGAACTCCCAATGGTAGATGGTGAAATCTGGAAGCTCTCCTTGCTTGTCTTTCCCTCAGTTAACTTTGAATTAATCAGAAGGAAGATTATTTTTGGTGGGCCTGGCCTAATCAGTTGAGTCTATAAAAGAGAGTTCATAGGTAAGAAATAGAATATGTACTTACAAGGAAACAAATTTCTGTGTCATGGAGAGAACCACCCATGGGGTGGGGAGGGGCAGTGTGCAACCTTGAGGAACTGTAAGTTTCAGACTTATAAGTGGCAAGGAGCTAAATTGTGCCAGTCATCTGAGTTTGGAAGAGAGGCTGACCTCCAGATGGGAACCCCAGCTCAGCCAACAATTTGATGTCAGTCTTGTGAGACCCTGAGCAGAGGATCTCGATAAACTGTGTCTTGACTCCTGACCCCCAGAAACAGGGCAACAACAAATTGCAGTGTTTGAGGTTCTAAGTTGGCAGTAATGTTTTTGTACAGAAATAGAAAACTAATACAGCGGGAACCCAGAGATCCTAACTTCTGTGTGCCACTGATCCCATGGGAGGTCTGGTGAAGCCTATAGACTTCTGCTCCGGATTAATTTTTAAATGCTTACAATAAAATATATAGGCTTATAAAAGAAAACGCTTTTATTAAAATAGGGTAATAAAAATGTTAAAAACATATCTAGGTTAGAGTAACATGTGCATTTATTTGTTAACACATTAAGTAATCAGATCTAGTGGTAGATCTAAGAACTACTATAATATTAAAGAATAATTAGTGCAATTAGTGCAAGCCATATTTTAAGGTATCTGCAGGAACAGTCATGCAATACAAAATTACCTGCCATTTCTATAGGTGTCGATGCTAGTGTTCTTAAGGTTGGTAGCTTTCATTCACAGTTTAGGGAAATACTAAATATATGAACTGCTCCATTCTATCTGGGTTAAGATCCCTAGATGAGAAAGTTCTTGGCCTTCTTTCCACTGTCATGTTTTCTGAGCTGGCTTCACTTTCCTGAGCATTCCCCAGAGGCTTTCACCGTACATGTTGGATCCTTTGCTCACCCCCTGCAAAGTGCTACTTTCTTGTTTATTCCTAGCTCATGTGTTTTTTTTTTTTTTTAATTTTCCTTAATTACATGGATCACTTGATTTGCATGTGTGATTCTTGTCTTCTTGATGATGCAGAATTAACTTTAACAGAACACAGATGCTGCAAGATAAACTCTGGGTGTGTCTGTCTGGATTTCCGAAGGTCGAAGGTCGGTGTTAACAAATGTCTTCCTTGGGGCGCCTGGGTGGCTCGGTTGGTTAAGCCACTGCCTTCGGCTCAGGTCCTGATCCTGGAGTCCTGGGATTGAGTCCCACGTCAGGCTCCCAGCTCTGCAAGGAGACTGCTTCTCCCTCTGACCTCCTTTTTCATGCTCTCTCTCATTTCATTCTCTCTCTCTCTCTCTCAAATAAATAAAATCTTAAAAAATCAAATAAACAAACAAATGCCATCCTGGGGTAGTGGTCTGGGGAGAGGGGCAAACTCATAAGTCAAATGGCAAAGTCAGGGTTCCCCACTGGGCCCCTCCTTTAGTTGACAGCTGACCATCCCAGCTCCTTTCTCTTTTCTGTGGACCTGGTGTGGGCCAGAATGTCTGCTTATGAAAACTTGCTTTCCGCCCACTTTTCTCTGCACTGTCAGAGTTATAAATGGATGTTCTCTGCTCCTGGCAGTGCTGTAAATCAGTGTAATGTGTGCTTCCCAATTATTTCTTTACTTCTTTCTTTACTCTTTACTTTTTCTAAAAATTATAAGCATGCATGGCTTTTAAAATTTAAAGAGTACTTAAGAGCTTATGATGCATTTCTTCCCTCTCTTGTCCCAACTCCTGTTTTTATTTTCTATTCCTCTGTTGGTTACTTCCTTAACTTTACATAACATATTTATTATTTCTTGATTTATTAACTTTACATGAAGTCTGTTGACTCACTGTTATGAAAGATGAGGGTTTAATTCCCTTTCCTCCCCCATTTTCCAATGGATGGTAATTTTATTGTTTGAGCTCTATTGCTTGCCTTTATCAGACCTCTATTTATATCAACTTTAGCACCACCTCTGCCTACTCTTCCTTCTCTTCTATTTTTTATTTTATTTCAGATATATATTTGCTTTCAGATTGTCAAGCTTTGCATTATTTACTTTCTCTTAAGCCAATGTTGTTTGAAGTCTATAGGCTTCTATAACTTTTTCTATAGGTTAATTTTAAAAGCAGGAAATACACTGAGAGCTTTAATCTCATTTGACTATCAAAATGTTGTTCTTTGCAAGGCCAAGGAGTGGCTAGAACCGTGGGTCTAATAAAATGATCTCTTAGACCATTCGAAGAAGGAAGTGTCAGTGGCGAAGGTCAGACAATTCATGTTGTTCATACCATCAAGGGATTAAACTCATTTCTAATTTCTGTTTAACACTTTGATGAACGTGATATGCAGAGGATTTTTGTTTGTTTTATATCTCTTTTTCAGTTCTACTTTTGTTTTTTTGGTCTTCTTCCTTTTTTTTTTAAAGATTTATTTATTTATTTGACAGAGAGAGAGAGAGAGCACAGAAAGGCAGAATAGCAGGTAGAGGGAGAGGGAGAAGCAGTCTCCCCGCGGAGCAGAGAGCCTGACGTGGGGCTCGATCCTGGGACCCCAGGATCAAGACCCAAGCTGAAGGCAGATGATGCTTAACAACTGAGCCACCCAGGCACCCCAGTGATTATTTGGTCGTCTTGACAAAAGAACAACATGACTTCAGTCCCCAGCTTTGTGGATCCTCTCTGTGGATGGAACTCCAGCATAAGCTTGTTTCAAACCAATGTACTTCTAAATAAAGACAGAATTGAACCACACTGACTTGAGAGAGGAAGGACAACATTGCAAGTATATATCCTCCCTAAGATATATTCTTTTCAAGCTGTAGAAATAAGGAATCCAGTGGACTAATTCCTTCAGAAGTACATCTAAACTTTTCCATCCAGGTATTTTGGGTGGAGATCTATCTCCAGTAATTGCAGTACAACATGGACTCAGACCTAGCCTATCAGCATAATGCCACTTTCCTGTAGGAAGCAGGTAGAGGTGAGGGTTCTTGGCCCCACTGCAAAGGTTTCATGATATTTTAAAGTAAATAATTTGGTCATCAAATATCAATAGTGTTTAGTCTATAGAATCTAATAACTCCTGGTCCTCCATTTAATTTGGTGTTGCAATGCTCCATGCTTCAGATGATTCCCAAGTTTCTTCAGAATTTCTTTTGGTAAGAACGTTTCTAGAAATTGTATCTACAGCCTCAGCTCATAAGTGAATTAATGGGTTTATTTCCAAAACCCAATTAGTTTCCATTGCTGAGGTAAAGACTTGCTATTTAGATCTGAACACCGCTGTCTATTTTGTAAATGATCCCCAGGCTGAAGCAAAACAGAACTGTTAATGTATTTTTGATGAATATTAAAAATTCATGAAAAAAATAAAAAGTATAATAAATATTCAAAGGAGCCTAGTTTTGGCTTCCTTGCCTTAAAGTTACTCCCTTAAAGTTCTCCCTCTTACTCTACAAAGAGTATCACAAAACTTCCACATCTTTCTACATTATAGAAAGTTAATTTGATAAGAATGTTGTGATGTCTGTAACCTGTCAGGGGTAAATTGAGTAGAAAATTATGCGGTACCGTGGTAAAACCAAATGTTAATATGGAAATTCTTATTAAAAGCTCTAAGAAACTACAGATGTTTGAGTGAATTCTACTGATTGCTTTGACCTGACCTTTTAAACTGCCCCCTTACCCAGTGCGCTGAAACCCTTCAGCTGAACCCCCCCCCCCCCCCGTTATCCGTTTCAGACCAGGAAGCTTTTTCAGAATCATTGGCTTGACATTAACTCATTTTCTCCCCGCCTCCCCTGCTCTGTCCCCCACCTGCCCACAGCAGCTCTCTGAATAAGGCTGTGAGCAGGAAAATGCAGGAAGTTTCTCCTTCAATAAATAGGACATCCCATTCAGGTCACTCATGCAGCTCATTTTAAATAAATTGAATCAACTTATGCCTATTAGCTGCTTGTTCTTGAACTGAGATAGCCTGGGATGTCCAGGTATCACTCAAAGAAGGAATCAAGAGGGTGACAGAATTTTTTGAGTGCTCCGAGGGCGATTTTTGTGGAACTTTACGTGAACAGGGCTGGAGAAGGGACGTGCTATTGCTCTGAATGAAGCAGCATGTTAGCTGTTCAGAGTACGCTGTGCCCTTGGAGAAGAACCTCAGAAAATTAGAAAATTTGAGAATGTTTTCCAACCAAGTTTCATTTTTGTGAAATGAATGAGGCACCAGGAAAGAGGTTAAGAGATGGTGCTCATCCCAAGAGACTGGAAATGCCCAGTCCCTTCTCAGAGAAGCATCAGCAAATCAATGAATCAGCAAGCCTAATTCATATATAGGAGTACACGAGGAGCATAACGATTGTTTTCCTAAAGAAGGGCTTAAATTTGATTGAAGTAAATCATCTCTGAGCTTCCCTTCTTCGAGGATGATTTAGTTCTTACAATTGTCCATTCCGTGGCCTAAATGCGGTCAGAGTCTCCATTTATTCAATTCAGATTTTGCCTTTGTTATTATTTTGCTTCTGCAATATATTAAGTTATCCTCCCTGTCTGGACACATGGACACATGAGATGATCTCATTTTCTTTTCTTGTTTTTTTTTTGTTTTGTTTTGTTTTGGTTTTGGTTTTTTTTAGATTTTATTTATTAATTTGAGAGAGAGAGCGAGAGCACACAGCAGGGGGAGTGGCAGGCAGAGGGAGAGGGAGAAGCAGGCTCCCCAGAGAGCACGGAGCCTGATGCTGGGCTGAATCCAAGGACCCTGGGATCATGACCTCAGCCAAGGCGGGCGCTTAACCAACTGAACCACACAGGCTCCCCGACATGATCTCATTTTTCTGCCACTTCAAGCGAGGCATGACCATGAGACTTGTTTGGCCAATGAAATGTGAGCGGAAACGCTGTGTGTGATTTCAAGGCTGTCGGACCTAATTGTTGATGCTTGATTCTTTTGTTCTTTCTTCCCCTCACACCTATGGTCATGGAAGGGGAGGTTGGCATGGAGGGGCCATAGGACTGATGAACCCTGAAAAGACAGTGGTCGTGACTCATGGCTGAGTATAGCATGAGTGGGAAATAACTCTGTGTTGCTCTAAGCCAGTAAAAGTTGGGCTACTTTTACTGCAGTGTAGAGTAGCCTATCTTTCTGAAACAGGTTCCAGGTACAAACTCTCCTGAGACCCTTAGAGCCACTATTCCTTTATGTCCCAGGGCATTTGATTATTCCTGATGGAAGCTCTTAGCTGTTTTATGCGATAGACTGCCATTTAGAAAGTTGTGAGCTGGCGGGCCCAGATGTTGACCTGGCGGCAGCTGACAAGTGCATGCTCCACGAGGTCCTCTGGTTAATGGAGAGGAACCTTATGGTATAATCAAAGTCTGGCTTAACACAAGGCTCTCTTGGGATTCTGTCTATCATTATAGAAGGAAAAGAATCCCTGGTTTAATTGAGATTTATTAATTGCTCTTGGCTACTCAGAGTAACTCACCTCCACACTGGTCATGACTTGCAGGGATAACCTTGATAAGAGTACTTGATTCAAAAAGGCCTGGGTATGATAGCAGTTTCAGAAATACAGATCTCCTCTTAGAAATATTGAGGTTCCAGAGGGCACATGCCAGTCCAGTTTTCTGTAAGTCCAAATGAACATCATCTGCCTGAATAGAGTAACATAACTCACTTCTGTTATGGCTTAGGCTTGATTCTTACTTAAATTCACCAAAGGAGGAAAATCATTTTCATAATTCCTACCCTTTTATAAAATTTAAATTCAACTGAATTAACATATAATGCATTATTAGTTTCAGAGGTAGAATTTAGTGACTCATCACTTGCATACAGCCTCCAGTGCTCATCCCATCACGTGCCCTCCTTAGCCACCCAGTTACCTTATCCTCCCCTCACCTCCCCTTCCACAACCTTCAGTTTATTTCCTCTGAATCAGAGTCTCTTACCCTTTGTCTCCCTGTTTTCATCCTATTTTTCCTTCCCTTTCCGTGTTCATCTGTTTTGTCTCCTAAATTCCACATATGAGTGAACTCATATAACATTTATCTTTCTCTGACTGATTTATTCTGCTTAGCATAATAGCAGAGTTTGAATTTTTTGAAAAGTGGCAATACATTGAATCATCCTCCTTTTAGGAGACTTCAACGTTTAATGTTTAAAAGGCTGTATTTTCAGAAACTCTTTCCAGATTGACAGGTTTGGGGAAGGAGATGTGTTTCGTAAATTACTTGGTAGAATAAAGATCTTTTAAACTGTGGTTACCATATTTCATGTGGCCTTCCACTATGGAAGACCCATTGATAATAAACATTATACTGAGTTCATGTTTTCCTCTGATAGCAAGGAACTCATTCCTTTCCTTTCAAGTGGGCTCACTCCCTTAAAGCATGATGTTTCTGAATTAAGTTGTTATTGGGTTGAGGAGCGAGAAGGAGAACAAAACTGAAATATTTTCCAAATTCGTCATGAAGGTTGAGCAAGTGATGATGAAGCTTCCAATCAGCACTCTTTATTACTGGTAAATAGGAGCATATCTAGCTGGACACGGGGCTCTAGTCTCACTAATTTTATGAAGTCCTTACAGAGGGAGTGTGCACACATTCATTCAGTCCTTTATTTATCTCCTTCTCGGCTTCAACTACTTTGGAGAAAATGATAGACTCAAAAAAGGTGGAGTCCCCTTAATTTGTACCTCATTTGAAACAACCATCGAACTTGCTCAGTCTCCTCTGTTAGCACTGTTTTGTACATGTTACTTCTAACTGATACACGCAGTTCTTCCAAAACTTCCCTTGATCCTTGTATTTGGCTAAAGTATTTTCCTGGACACCGTTTGATCTGTACTTTTCCTTATGAACATGGGAAGCTTTCTTAAGGTTGCTGGTGTCTCCTTAACCTATTAAAGCTGCTTGTGCCCAAAGATTATTAGGTTTAAAAAAATGGTTGAATATCAGAAATGTCACATGGTTCAAGCTTTATTTGCTGTGGCTAGAGACTATTTTTATTTTGTAGAAAGGGTCTTTATTTTTTTTTCTGTCAATATTTTATTTAAATTCAAGATAGCTAACATATAGTATAGTATTAGTTTCAGGGGTAGAATTTAGTGATTCATCACTTGCATATAATACCTAGCACTCACTCCAAGTGCCCTCCTCAATGCCCATCAACTATGTAGCTCATTCCCCATGCACTTCCCCGCCAGCAACCCTTGGTTTGTTCCCCCTAGGTAAGTGTCCCCTATGGCTTGCCTCCCTTGCTGTTTATATCTTATTTTTCCTTGACCTCCCCTATGTTCGTATGTTTTATTTCTTAAATTCCACATATGAGTGGAATCATATTGTATTTGTCTTTCTCTGACTATTTCACTTAGCGTTATACACTCTAGTTCCATGTCATAGCAAATGGCAAGATTTCATTCTTTTAAAAAAAGATTTATTTATTTATTATTTATTTTAGAGAGAGAGAGACCAAATATAGTATGAGATGTGGAAGTTAAGGGTCAGAGGAACAGAATCTTTCAAGCAGACTCTCCACTGAGCACAGAGCCCAACATAGAGCTCAATCCCATGACCCATGAGATTATGACCTGTGCTGAAACCAAGAGTCAGTTGCTCAACCAACTGAGCCACCCAGGCACCCCAAGATTTCATTCTTTTTTATGGCTGAGTAATATTCTATTGTGTATGTGTGCAGTTAGATAGATAGATAGATAGATAGATAGATAGATAGATAGATAGATACATCTTCTTTATCCATTCATCAGATGATGTACATTTAGGCTTTTTTCACATTTTGTTTTTTGTGGATAGTGTTGCTATAAATATTGGGGGACATGTGCCTCTTCAAATCACTATTTTTGTATCCTTTTGGGAAAAAAACCCAGAAAATTGCTGGGTCATAGGGTAGCTCTATTTTTAACTTTTAAGGAATGTCCATATTGTTTTCTAGAGTGGCTGCACCAGTTTGCATTCCCACCAAGAGCATAAGAGTATTTCCCTATCTCTGTATCCTCGCCAACATCTCTCATTTCCCAAGTTGTTAATTTTAGCCATTCTGACCAGAATGAGTTGGTATCTCATTATGACTTTGATTTGTATTTCCCTGACAATGATTGATATTGGGATTTTTTCCACATGTCTGTTGGCCATCTGTATGCCTTCTTTTGAGAAATATCTGCTCACATCTTCTGCCCATTTCTTAACTGGACTTTTTATTTTTTGGAAGTTGAGTTTGGTAAGTTCTTTGTAGATTTTGGTTACTAGTGCTTTACCTCATATGTCATTTGCAAATATCTCCTCATATTCCATTGGTTGCCTTTTAGGTTTATTGACTGTTTCCTTTGCTTTTCAGAAGTTTTTATTTCCATGAAGTCCCAATAGTTCATTTTTGTTTTGTTTCTCTTGCCTCCTGAGATGTGTCTAATAAGAAGTTGCTATAGAGTGCTTGAGTGACTCAGTTGGTTCAGCACCCAATTCTTGGTTTTGGCTTAGGTTATGATGTCAGGGTTGTGAGACAGAGCCACACATCGGGCTCCATGCTCAGTGGAGAGTCTGCTTAATATTCTCTCTACTTTTCCTTCTGCCCCTCCTCCCATTCTCACACACAACTCTCTCTCTCTCTAAAATAAATACATCTTTAAAAAATTACTAAATAAGTTACTGCAGCTGAGGTCAAAGAAGTTGCTACGTGTGTTCTCCTCTAGGATTTTTATGGATTCCTGTCTCACATTTAGGTATTTCATCCATTTTGAATTTACTTTTGTGTACAGTGTAAGACAGTGATTCAGTTTCATTCTTTTGCATGTTTGATTTTCCTGTCTGATTTTCCCTGCACCATTTATTGAAGAGAGTTTTTTTTTTCCCATTAGACATTCCTTCCTGCTGTGTTTAAAATTAGCTGACTATATGGTTGTGAGTCTATTTCTGGATTCTATATTCTGTTCCATTGTATCTGTTTTTGTGCCAGTACCATACTGTCTTAATGATTACAGTTTTTAAAAATAGCTTGAAGTCTGAAATTGTGATGCCTCCAGCTTTGTTTTTCTTTTTCAACATTATTTTGGCTATTCAGGGTCTTTTCTGGTTTCATACAAATTCTAGAATTATTTGGAATCAAGGTAACTCATAGAATGAGTTTAGAAGCTTTCCTTCCACTTCTAGTTTTTGCAACAAGTTTCAGAAGACTGGGTATTAATTCTTCTTTAAATGTTCGGTGGAATTCCCCTGGGAAGCCATCTGGCCTTGGACACTTGTTTGTGGGGATATTCTTTGATTACTGATTCAATTTCTTATTTTTTTAAGACTTTATTTATTTATTTGACAGGGAGAGAGTACGCACAGGCAAGGGGAGCAGCATGCTAAGGGAAATGTAGAAGCAGGCTCACCACCAATTAGGGAGCCCAATGCAGGGCTCTATCCCAAGACCCTGGGATCATGACCTGAGCTAAAGGCAGATACTTAAAAAACTGAGCCACCCAGGTGCTCCTGATTCAGTTTCTTTACTGGTTATGGGTTTATTCAGATTTCCTCTTTCTTCCTGATTCAGTTTTGGTAGTTTATATGTTGCTAGGAATCTATCCATTTCTTCCAAATTGCCTACTTTGTTGGCATCCAGCTGCTCACAATATTCTCTTATTATTTGTATTTCTATGGAGTTGGTTGTGCTCTCTTCTCTTTCACTCATGATTTTGTCTGGATCCTTTCTCTTTTCTTTTTGATAATTCTGGCTAGAGGTTTATCAGTTTTCTTAGTTCTTTCAAAGAATCAGCTCCTGGTTTTGTTGATCTGTTATATCCTACTGGGTTTTTAAAAATTCTTGTATCACTTATTTTTGCTTTAATCTTTATTATTTCCCTTCTTCTGCTGGCTTTAGGTTTTATTTGCTATTCTTTTTCCAGCTCCTTTAGGCATAAGTTTAGGTTTTTTGTTTGAGTCTTTTGCTTCTTAAAGAATGTGTGTATTGTTATATGCTTCCCTCTTAAATGCATCCCAAAGATTTTTGGACTGTTATGTTTTTATTTGCTGCTTTTAAAAAATTCTTCTTTAATTTCCTGGTTCACCTATTCATTCTTTAGTAGAATGTTCTTTAACCTACATGCATTTGGATTTTTTTCTTATGGTTAAATTCAAGTTTAATAGCAATATGGTCTAAAAATATGCATGTATGATCTGTCTTTTTGTAGTGGTTGAGATCTGATTTGTGACCCAGTATTTGATCTATTCTGGAGAATGTTCCATGTGCACTCAAAAAGAATGTGAATTCTGCTACTTTAGGATGAACTGCTCTAAATGTATCTGATAAGCCCATCTAGTCCATTGTGTCATTCAAAGCCATTGTTTCTTTGTTGATCTTCTGCTCAAATGATCTGTCTGTTGCTATGAGTAGGGTGTTAAAGTCCCCTACCATTACTGTACTATTATCAGTGAATTTCTTTAAGTTTGTTATTAACTAATTTGTGTATTTAGCTTCTTCCAAGTTAGGGGCATAAATATTTATAACTGTTATATATTCTTGTCGGATAGAGCCTTTTATTGTGCTATAGTTTCAGTCTTCATTGCTTATTATAGCCTTTGGCTTAAAATCTAGTTTCTCTGATATAAATATGGCTATTCCAGCTTTCTTTTGACACCCATTAACAAGGCAATAGTTCTTCACCTCCTCACATTGAATTTGGAGGCATGTTTGGATCTCACATGAGTCTTTTGTAAGCAGCATTTCAATGGGTCTCACTTTTTAAAATCTATTCTGATAGCCTATGCCTTTTGATTGGAGCATTGAGTTCATTTACATTCAGAGTAATTATTGATAGATATGAATTTAGTGCCATTGTATTATCTGTAAAGTCACTGTTCCTATAGATTGTCTCTGTTCCTTTCTATTCTTTGTTGCTTTTGGTCTCTCTTTCCTGCTCAAAGGGTCCCTTTAATATCTCTTGCAGAGCTGGTTTAGTGTTCACAAACTCCTTTAGTTTTTGCTTGTCTTGGAAACACTTTATCTCTCCTATTCTAAATGACACCCTTGCTAGACATAGTATTCTCAGCTGCATATTTTTCTTATTTAGGACATTGAATATTTCCTGCCACTTAGTTTTGACCTGCCAAGTTTCAGTGGACAGGTTTGCGTTAACCTTATGTGTCTACCTTCCTAGGTTAAAGACTTTTTGTCTCTAGCTGTTTTCAGAATTCCCTCTTTATTTTTGTGTTTTACAAGTTTCTCTATGATATGTTTTGGTATTTACCTGTTTTTGTTGATTTTGAGGGGAGTTCTCTGTGACTCTTGGTCTTGAATACTTGTTTCTTTCCCAGATTAGGGAAATTCTTAACTATAATTTGTTCAAGTAAACCTTCTGCCCCATTTCCCACTCTTCTTCTTCTGGGACTCCTATGATATGGAGTCCTTCCGCCCCCCTCTTCCCCGTGGTTGGGATTGTGCACACGAGTCCACTTGCCTTTGCCTGCATCCTGAAATATATTCTCAAGAATTTTCTACCCAAATGTGAAGGATTGGGGTATAAATCTCATGAGAATTTCTGCAGCCCTCAATACTATTTTGCTTTATAGAATTGCTGAGTTCCCTCAGTCTACATTTGTCATCTAATAGTTTTGTTTCCCTCTTCTCTTCAGCTTCACTGTTTTCCATAATTTTATCTTCTATCTCACTATTCTCTCCTTTTCTTCTTCAATCCTTGTTGTGATTATATCTAGTCAGTTTTACATCTCAGTTATAGCATTTTTTTTTATTGCAACCTGATGAGTTTTTAGGCCTTTTTAAAAAAAAATATTTTATTTATTTATTTGACAGAGAGAAACACAGCTAGAGGGGGAACACAAATGGGGGAATGAGAGAGGGAGAAGTGAGTAGGGAGTCCAATGCAGGGCTTGATCCCAGGACTTGGGGATCATGACTTGAGATTTTATTTATTTGATAGAGAGAAACACAGCTAAAGAGGGAACACAAGCAGGGGAATGAGAGAGGGAGAAGCAGGCTTCCTGCCAAGTAGGGAGTCCAATGCAGGGCTCAATCCCAGGACTCCAGGATCATGACCTGAGCCGAATGCAGATGTTCAACAACTGAGCCACCCAGGAGCCCCTTTGGTCTTTATCTCTGTAACAATGGCTTCTCTGATGTCTTCTATCCTTTTTTCATGCCGAAGTAGTATGCTTCTGACTGTTGTTCTAAATTTCTGTTCTGACATACTGTTTATATCTGTTTTGAGCAAGTCCCTGATTGTGATTTCTTCTCGACTTTTCTTTTGGGGAGAAGTCCTCCATCTTGCCATTTTGGCTAAGTTTCTGTCTTGTGTGTGTGTGTGTGTGTGTGTGTGTGTGTGTGTGTGTGTGCGTTTTGAAATATTGTTATGTTTCCTACATCTGAGAGTAATGTTATGTTAAAAAGGGTCATACACTGTCCAGAGCCTGGTGCTTCAGGAAGTGTTTCTGTTGTATGCTGTATGCGCTCTGCTGTTGGGTTTCAGCTACTCTTTCTCACTAGTCCGTGCTCTGCATAGTTCCTCCTTGCTTGTAGTGGGGAGTCTTTGGACCTTTAAGGGGGTGTGCTTTGACTTGTTAAAATTTTCTGGAAAAAAGGGAAAAGAAAAGAATGGGGGAGGGGTGGGAAAGCCTGATACCCCAAAATAGAAAAGGAATAAAAAGACAGACAAAAATAAAACCAAAAAGACACAAAAGAACTATAAGCCTGTTTCCAAAGAAAAAGAAGGGGGGGGGGAGTGTGAGAAAGAAAAAGAGAAGGAAAAAAAAAAGAAAGAAATTGATTCCTCTCCCCACCCAAAAGAGAGAAACGGAAATGAAAAAACAAAACAACAAACAAAAAGTTCTATAAGCCTGATTGCAAAGAACAAGATCAAGAGCAAGAGCAAGAAAAAGAAAAAGATAAATCCTTGTCCTATTTCCACCAGATACAGGTGATGCTTTGAAGCAGTCTATGAATAGTAGACTTGGTGCATGTAGGGTGGTGCCTGTGCTGGTCTTCCAGGGGAGAGGCTCACTGTGCTGCCTCAGAGTCAGACCTGCCCCGGTAAATATGCACTTGCTAGGTACAGGGGACAGGGTTTGGTGTAAGTGGCTCCAGCCTCCACCAGGAGCTGCTGTTGCTCTCTGCACTCCTACCATGTTGGTGGAGAAGGTAAGATGGTGGCACCTCACCCTCTCATCCCTAGCATGGGGATCTCATACCCTGTGCTGTTCAGGAAGCCTTCGCAGAATAGCGAGGGCCATTAGGTGCCCAGCACCACAGCTCTCCTGGGTTTTATCTTTGGCATGTGGCTGGGATTCAAAACTCCAAATATTAAAAGACCTTGCACCATATGGACCCATTCCCCTCCTCTGGAGTAGAGCCTCACAGTGCTGTGTTCCAGAAAAACAGTCCCATGCCTACACAGTGTGCAGAATCTATGGTACATCACAACGAAAAGTGTGGCCATGTTATGCACTCTCTGCACCTGCCTCTACCCCCATAAAAGGCCATTTGCTGGTGCCTGTAAGGTCTTTTGTACTTAGAGAGGCAATATTTCCTCTTCAAAATGTACTCCAGGGAGAGGAGTGCAACCCAGGAGGTTGTGACACCCCGCTCCTAGGCCAGTGCCTTCCTTCTCCCCAGGAGTGCATGCCACAGCTCTGCTCCCTTGAAAGTTGTGCACTTACCAAACCTCAGAGTTTGAGCTCCACACACTATTTGCACAAAACCTGTGACACTCAGTACCCCTCACTCCCCCAGTCCATGGTCCAGAGAGGTTTTCTTCTTGTGTGAACCCCAACATGCACTCTCTCAACTCCTCAATCTTTTTCTCCCTTTTTTCTCCCTGTGGCAAGGCCTATCTCCCCTCCAAGGCACTGCCATTTTTCTCTCCCCCAATTTACTTGCTGCACCTCGCACCTGTCACTCTGTCTCCCTCCCAATGTGGAGATCCTTCACCCAACCCTCAGATCAATTTCCTGGATGTTCCAAGTGATCTGACCTCAATACATATGTGTTTTAGGGATGAAGCAAGTCCCGAATCCTCCTACTTCTCTGCCATCTTAACTCCTCCCCCATATTCATGAAGAATTTAGAGCTCCCTAACAGGTGTAAACAACCTGTTCTTTGTCATCTTATTCTCTGTTCACCTACAAAGAAAACAGATCAGAGAGAGAAGGAAATATCATCAGAATAGTCTGTAGAAGTGGCATGAAGTCTCTGTACATAGTGCAGTGTTCACCCCACTCTGGTCTTGTTCCAGGCTGAGGGGCAAGAGAAAAATGAGCAAAGGAAAAGAAGAGATGCTAGTTTACACATGAGGTCCAGCAGCCTCAGGCATTATCTTTATTCTAGTGGTCCTCTGCCTCCCAATAATGATACGAGGATAAGTTCTTCCTACTTTAAAGAGTTCTCTTGAGAGAAAATAGAATAACATAGAAGTATTTTATACTTTGCACATCAAAGAAGCAGAGCACATCTTAGACATCTGTAGAAACATTTATGAAGTAACTGTAAACTTTCCCCACAACCTTCACTCCAGAATCTAAATAGAAAATACAAAACCAACCATCATATAACCTCAGGGTCCTCTAGATCTCCTTTGACCATATATCCACAAAGAAGAGCATTTAGGAGAGAACAAATTAAGGGGAAGAAGAAGTGAGGATGCCTACATGTCTTCCTTGCCTACTCTACTGTGATTGTGTTACTCTACTTTAATTGTGTTAACTTATTAAATTCTCCCACCCTTTGTATCATGTACAAATGTACATTTTATAGAGGAGGAGACTAAGGCCAATAGCTTTCCCCAAATGGAAGAGCTTGTTAAGTGGCAGAGGACTAGTTTCAAAAGCAAGCTGATTGACTCCAAAGTTGTACTCCTTCCAAAATGATACACAACTGCCTACCTGGGATCTAGGCAGAGAGTGGATTTTCTGGGAACCAGAAATGTGAAGGGTTAGGGGGTGGTGTGGGGCAGGAACTCACCTGTCCACAGCTTCTGTGACAAGACATCCTGCTCCTTTCTGTAAGCCTTTCTCTAACACATTAGTGAAGGCATATCCCTGATATCCCCCAGAAAAGACTAAGTAGCCATGGGACCATATGAGGTGGGAATATTGTCTGTCTGTGCCCTGTCATTATCCTGTTCCACTTAAATAAATAGGTTCTGAGGGGAGAGAACCTAAATGGCGTATATGCCCTGTTGAGAGATACCCCATTTGCAAATGCCCCCAAAATGAAGACACAGAAGAGAGCAAAATTTGGTGGGGGGAGGGTCAGGTAACTCTGCCACTTAACATTTGTGAGATATTGAACGTCTGAAAATGGAGATGATCATAGGATTTTTCTGAATCAGCAAGTCTTTTTTTTTTAATTTTTTCTTTCTTTCTTTCTTTCTTTCTTCTTTTTTTTGGCCTCAGGGCCTCTTCCACAATTAAAAATTTGTTGGGAACCCAGAAGAGCTTTTGTTTTGTGACAGATAGGTGCTATCTATTGATATTAATCACACTGGATATTAAAACCAAGACATCCCAAAATACTAAATTATTTTAAAATTATAATATACCTATTACATATTAACTTAAATAATGTATTTATTAAAAACAGTAACTGTACACTACATCAAAAACTAATGACATACTATATGGCAACTAACATAATAATAAAAAAAGAAATGTTTTTCTGAACTTCAACAGTTAAAAAATGAATAAAAATGGGTTAAGGATAGTTTTAAAATACTGTTCTGAGAAACATGTATCTTTAAGAAATAATTTTCCCAAAATAAAATCATAAATACATTTTCACAAATTAAAAAACCAGTATCTATAATTACAAAAACAAAGCCCCAAAACCTTAGAGGATGAGCATTGTTTTATAACTCTGTAGCTCTCTTTAATGTCTGACTTAATATAAAACAACCAGATTCTCTTATCTGTTTCTGTATTCCATCTTCTGTGATACACTGTTTAGATTGAAATGTTTAAAGAAAACCCAGCCTCAAACAGATTATATAATTGAAAAAGTATGGACCTTCTGGATTCCTTGAAAGGTGAACTCCACAGATTTAGGCACTATGTTTTAGGAAGAACTGCTTTAAAGATTTAAATACTGAATGAATTGAAAGGATTTACTACAGTGCCAGGACACAGGGCAGATAGATGTTCACTAAATTGTATGAGAAAATGTTATCCCCAAACTTCAAGGTACTTACATACTTAGGTTCCAAGATGAATGTCCTAAGATAATATGTATACCACAGTGAATTTCTCTCCCTCTAGAAAGCTAGATATAGATATAATGATGGGGGGAAGAGAGATCATAGCCAAGCAACTTGGATAGGTAGGTAGATGGATTGATGAATAGATAGGTGGTAGATAGATGGATAGATGGATAGATAGATAGATATCACAGCCACACAAGTTGATGGGGACATAGATGTACACAAAAATACATACACAGAAATGAAGCTTAGAATTCTCTTAACTTCCCTTAAATCAAAGTATTGACATCATTTTACAAATTATTTTAAAAACATTCTTTTATCTCTTTGCCTCTTACCTTCCATCTTTTTTTTTTTAATTAGGAAAAATGTATTTTATCAGTGTAACCAATGGTGGTACCAGTGATGGGCAATGCCCAGCACCTATCTCTGTCATTTCATTCCTGTCCTCCCTTTCCCAGGAGTTCATGACCCAATCCTAGAAACAAGCAGAATTTCAAGCATGTTCACCAGGGCCATGGGGACGTTATTTACCCTAAGGTCCCTTTGTCAGGAATGGGGAGTCTACAAGAAGGGCTTCCCCTAGACAGTGCCCTTAATCTCGACCCCAAAACACAGAAAATTATTTGAGTGATAACTTTCTCAAGTCACCAAAATATGGTCCTTATAAAATACCACTCTAGACTCATAGGAGGGAAGTTAGTAGATATATACTACACTAAAATTAAGCACTAAATCTTAACTCTCTCTCAAGACCACATGGCCACCTCCACTGGGCACCTGTCCATCAGAATCTCCCTGGCATTATCCATGAGGTCCTCAGAGTTTGAAGTGTGAAAGCATCCCATGAGATATTTTATAAATATTCTGATTCACGGTTATTTGACTTTGAGTTCTTTCTTGAGCATCATTTCTAAGAAATGACTATTTCATTGAAATGCCTTGTTCCCATTAAAAAAAAAAATCTGGGTATCTTTATATATAGGAACAGCCACTATTTTCATTGTAGAGTTCTCTGTTTTGACAAATTCTAGAGTTGTAGAATCACTACCGTAACAAGATACAGAACAGCTCCAACACCCCCCAAAGGTTCTTCATGCTCTTTATGGTTAATTCTTGCCGCTATTTGCATCTCCTAGAGAACACTAACATTTTTTTTTTCTTATAGCTTTGTCTTTTTTTTTTTTAACTTTAGCTTTGTCTTTTTAAAGATGTAATATTAATGAAATTATAGTCTTTTGAGTTGGCTTCTTTCATGTAGTATAACAGAGTTGAAATTCATCCTTATTTTCAGGTCTATCATTTTTTTCTTTTGGGACACTATTCCACTGTGTGGATGTCCACATTGTCTTCAACCATTTCCCAATGCAGGGGCATTTCCAGTGTTTCCAGTTTGGGACAATAACCAGTAAAGGTCCTATAAACATTTTCAGGGGGTATATAAACATTTCCACTGAGTGGCTCAGTCGTTAAGGTGTATCTTCAGCTCAGGTCATGATTCCAGAGTCCCGGGATCAAGCCCCTCATCAGGTTCCCTGCTCGGCGGGAAGCCTGCCTCTCCCTCTCTCATTCCCCCTGCTTGTGTTCCTTCTCTCACCTCGTTTCTCTCTGTCAAATAAATAAATAAAATCTTTAAAAAATTGCATACATTTTGTGTACATATGTGACAACTTAGATGTTCATTTCACTTTGATTGCTGGGTCACATGACAAATGTATATTTAACATTATAAGAAACCACTGAAGTGTGGTCTAAAGTAGGTCCACTATTTTGATTCTGACTCTCAGTGGATGAAAATGTTAGTTGCTGTAGTCCCTTTGGCAGCGGTACCCCCAATCCATCCTACCCCAGGTAGGTATGTGCGCACTCATGCATTCACATTTTTGAGGTCTCTATTTCTTCATTCCTAAAGTCTCAAAAGAATGAATATTAAAATAACTTAGATGGACAACTTTGATTCATAGAATAACTGAGCTAATGGAAAAATAGCAAAGACCTGAAATTCTCAACGTGTAAGCACAGGACTTTAAAAGAAGTGTATATACTTTGAATCTAGGGATGACATTAGCTAAATATTATGTTTTAAAATCCTCTAATCCTCACAAAAATTTTTAAAATAATTCAACATTGTAAGGTTTGTAACTCATACACTAGGGATCACATTAAAGTTAACAAGCAACTATAAAGTTGATCCCCTAAGTGTCCTTCTGATGCTACATAGACCTCTATTAAGTTAATATTAGTTTTTAAAAAATGTTGAATGGCCAGTTATTCAAAACAACTGAATTTTTAATAATGACTGTATGGGGGCACCTAATGCATGGAGCACTGGGTGTGGGGAATGGGGAATGAATCTTGAAACACTGGAAAATAAAAAAAAAACTTAAGTAACAAAAAAAAATAATGACTGTATGTCCTATAGTTGTTTAATAACATTATCAAGTTTTAAATTAGGATTTCTATTTCCTCTTTTTTTTCTTTTTAAAGATTTTATTTATTTATTTGACCAAGAGAAATACAGCTAGAGAGGGAACACAAGCAGGGGGAGTGAGACAGGGAGAAGCAGGCTTCCCGCCGCGCAGGGAGCCCGATGTGGGGCTCGATCCTAGATCTCTGGGATCATGACCTAAGCTGAAGGCAGTCACTTAACCAACTGAGCCACCCAGGCGCCCCTATTTCCTCTTTTAAAAACAGCTTTATTGAGGTGCCTGCGTGGCTCACTCATTCAGCGTCTGTCTTCGGCTCAGGTCATGATCCCAAAGTCCTGGGATCAAGCTCCACATTGGGCTCCCTGCTCAGCGGGAAGCCTCTTTCTCCCTTACTCAATCCCTCTGCTTTTATTCCCTGTCCAGCTGTGTTTCTCTCTGTCAAAGAAATAAATAAAATATTTATAAATAAATAAATAAATAAATAAATATTAAAAACAGCTTTATTGAGATATAAATTCACCTATTAAAGTGTACAAGTCACTGGTCTTAGTAGAGTTGCAGAATTGTGATTATAACATGATCTAATTATTCCACTTGCTTTTCAAAACAACAAAGACTTATATTAGTGTGTATGATTCTTGATATTTGTTTTGAGTATGTATATCATTACACATATTTTAGAAATGTCCAGTGATGAGAAATTCAGAGCAGCAAGGGTTTAATTTTCTCCAGAAATAAACCCTTCAATGATTAATGTTAAGATTCTTTTGCTGCTAAATTGATAGATGATATCAAGCTAAATATATTGACAAAATTTTATTTGGGACTTGAAAGCTATGAAGCTTATTTTTAATAACACAGCAATTGAGTTGAAATTAAGTTAATTAAAAACTCTCCTTTGAAGTAAGGAAATTTAAAAACAATGAGTGGAGAAGCAAAACTTCATTAGGTTTAAGAAAAGCTTAATTTGTTTTTCTCCTCACTATTTTTCATCTTGTATATCATGTTTTTTCAAATAACATCATTACTTTAAAATCTTTAGGTCATGGTTTCTTTTGTTTGTATGATTGTATCCAGGTCAGTTTCCATTAAGCATATTGACAGATATTTATCTGTGCTAAGTGAAGGGGAGTATTTTGAGATGTTAATTAAATGGATTTAAAAAGTAATCTGAAAATCACCTACCACGGGTATATAGGAGGTCATATTAATATAAACAGCCACATTTTGTGAGCTGGTATTTCTCTGCTTAAATTATGGCAGAATATTATCCCCCTTTCTATAAGTATTGGGTTCATAGAATGAGTCTTAGCTCCCAATCTCTGTATACCTGAGCTGTTCCTCACATTCCCTATTACCCTAGTGCTCTGAAATGAAGTGCAGAATTCTGATCAATATCCTCCAATGATATGACTCCACCCCAACCTGCTTACAGTCCCATTTCTTCTGTGAACTGGTTCATAAAATCATCCTCCCCTCTTGGGTTCAGTTCTCCTCTTTGGGCTTTAGTGCTTCACAAAGTTTATTATCTGTACTTTTATGCACAGCCTCTTCCTGCCCTGGGCGCTCAAACATACCATGGGGTCACTCTGTGGGCCCTGCAGTACCTAACTGCTTGGTCCAGTTAGCCCCTGTCTCACCATCCTTATTAGCAAGAGTTCCCTTGCGGCCTTGACAACTCTGTCTGTCTTCAAGATTCTGTTGTGCTTCTTTCCATTCCTCTCCCCCACCTTCCAAACCACTGCCCCCTCAACACGGTAGCCCACTGGTCACAGACATTGCTGTAGGCGCCTAAAAGGACAGAGTTTCCCACTTGTCCAGACACTTTGACAGGAGCTAGAAAAGAGTTTGGGTACCAGATGCATGAAAACCATCTGGCTGTAACCAAGATTTGGTGGAATTTCCGCTGCAGAGATCGACATCTGTATATATCTGCCCTGGTCTGACACTTTAATATTGAATGGTATTTGGCGTAATCCCTGAGTTGGCAACTGGGTTATCTGCTTGCACCAGGGAGACCTGGCTATGCAGAGGCACTTGGGCTTTTGCCATCTCATTAAATATTTTTGAGATACCTAAAAGTATTTTAATATGGAATGTGTCATGGGATATGGGATCCTGCCAATTTGATAATTGAATGGGGGAGGGAAGCTGATGTTTATTTTAACAAAACCAAATCCCTTCTTGACAAGTCTTTTTTGCATTATGAGAGAAGAATTGCATTATGAGACATGCTTCAGAAGCAGGATATCACCCTCTCATTTCTGATTCATGCTTCCAGCTGGTGTTCTACCCTAACATACGTCCCTGTCACTACCAGTGGGGAAAGCTAGAACTGACATCACAACTTCCCATCTGAGTTCTCTCTGCTGGTCTTTTTTTTTTTTATTTTTAAAGACTTTATTTATTTACTTGACAGAGAGAAACACAGCTAGAGAGGGAACACAAGCAGGGGGAGTAAGAGAGGGAGAAGCAGGCTTTGCGCCGAGTAGGGAGCCTGATGTGGGGCTTGATCCCAGGGCCTTGGGATCATGACCTGGGCCAAAGGCAGACACTTAACGACTGAGCTACCCAGGTGCTCCACTCTCCTGGTTCTTTATAACTGGTACATTGCACAATACTCTGATTATTTGGTATTGGTATTCAAAAGTAGTAGCAACAATAAAAAGAATGATCCATGGCAAAAGTAGTGGAAGGATGACATCGTCCCATATCTTTTCCTCTTTTATGCAGAGGATCTTTGTAGGTTAAGATAATTCTAAAGAGGATATATACTCAAACTATTTTTTAAAGTAACACTTAGAAAATTAATTTATTCCTCTTACTTTGGGATCTAAGCAATGGCATCAGTAGAGTATCAGTAGGCAGCTCCATAGATTCCTGCCCTAGACACTTGGGACCATCATTCACTTATCAAATGCATATTTGAGTGTCAAACTCTTCTGGGTGCTGGGAAATTCAGTAGTGAACAATACAGAGGAGATTCCCTCTTCATGTGATCAAACAAAGGATAAACACATAATCCATTAATCCAACAAGAAAATATCAGATAGGTCCAAATGCTATGAAAAGTCCAGACTTTAAAAGCAGCTCCCCAGAGAGTGTTTCAAGTTAATACCACGGTTCAGTGGACAGTATATGCAGAATATAACTTTCTATTATGTCAGGAAAGGCCTGGAAGAAACACTAGGGGGAATAACCCAAGGCATGGTCTGATTCCCTAAGGAAAAGAGCTTCCATCTTTTTGTTGGCATCTCATCCTGTCTTTCCACATCTCCCCTCTCAGGCAGCTAAGCAGGTCCCCCAGGAATGGACTCAGTTGTAGGCAGAGGGCTGGGTGGGCATAGCCATAGAAGCTGAGAGGCCAAACGCATAAAGCCTCATCACATTTTACTACTACTTTGTAACTAGCTTAAACATGATTTGAAAAAATTTCCTTCAGGAAATGTGAAAACTGGAAGAAGTTTGCCTGTTTGTAATCATCAAAGGCTTTCAACTCCAGGATGAGGAAAAAGTCATTTTTGATGCATTTATAAATGGAATGATCTAATCCTGAAACAGCTACGCTTTTATCTCCCCCCCTCCCCCGCTAATATTTCTCCACTGTAATAGACTCTTCCCCTCCTATGGACAATTGAGCGGAAGTAATTACCTAAAATTGCCCTTACTCTTCTCATTCTATATTTTTCTTGCCTGTAAAATGTTCTGCAGGTGTGTCCTCAAGCCATTTTATCCCTGCACTTTGCACTTTGTGTGTGACCTCCACGATTGAAGGTCATTCCAACTTTGTCATAGTCTCCCATTCTCATGCAAAGCAATGAGCAGAAAAGTTGTTAATCAGGGGAACAACTGCAGTCCCCTCCCACTTGATCTGGTTGACATTAGTCACTTGTGCCGTTGTGGTGAATTGAATGATGTGTCCAGAAGATAGATCCAGGTCCGGAGCCACAGAACTATGACTGTGATATTATCTCTAAAAAAAGTCTTTGTAGAGAAATTAAGCTCAGTATCTCGAGAAAAAATAATCTTGAGCCCTAAACCCAATGAGAAATATCTTCATGAGACATGCAGAGAAGAGGAGGTGGCTACAGAGGTTATGTGGCAACAGAAGTAGAGGTTGGAGTGATGTGGTCACAAGCCTAGGAATGCCAACAGCTTCCAGAAGCCGGACGAGGCAAGGAATGGAATCTCCCCCAGAGCCTTTGCAGATGTCTTGATTTTGAACTTCTCCAGAACTGTGAGAGAATACATTTCTGTTGTTTTAAGCTCCCCCGGGTTTGTGGTAATTTGTTATGGAAGCCCTAGGAAACTAAAATAATTAATCTAAGTTGCAAATTCCATAAAAGCAGGGCCTAAGTGATATCCTGGGTTGTGTGTCCCACACACAGGGCTAAATTGATGTGATCTGAGCAGGTAAGTTTGAGAATGGAGCTAAATTACAAAAGCATCTGTTGTAGAAATATCCCTATTTCTAGCATTCATGTGGCATCTCAAGCAAAGCAAGGACAACCATACTTCTCTGTTAGAAGAAATGAACTGAAGATTTTTAGGGTGTCATTTAGTTAGGGCCTGACAGCAAACCAAAAAATTAAGGGCAGTTTACACCTATATTTTTCCTACAAGACGTTCCTTCTCTCATAGAGATGTCCTTATATACACAAAACTCAATTTTTCACCCCAGAGCTTCGTTCAGTTCGGACTGTTTAATCAGCACAGGGATGCTGTGTGGATTCGCCATTCCTCTTATGCTGAAAAGAAAAGTGACCTTGGAACTCTGGCACTTGAGCCACCATAACTTTCTTGCATTGCCACAGAACAGCACAGGCCAACTGCAAGGAGCGGTTGTTTTATTTCTTCAAATACTGAAGGAAGACTATTGTCTTGTGGTAATTCAGCTTCAGATTTGCCAGGAAAAAAAAAAAAAAGGTTCACTCTCTCTTCTCAGTAATAAAATCGGGTGGCTGAGAAGATGCAAAGACACCGAAAGGAACATTCATCAAGGCGTAGATGCTATTTCATGAAAACAAAATATGCCAGACCAGTGACACTGAGTCATGAGGAGCTGTGTGATCTTGCTGTCCTTGTTTTGAGCACCATGTCCAGAACAGGCAATGTTCTTGCTCTAAGCATGCCTCCTGCCAACTGCTGTAAATGCCCATAGACCATAAATGAGAGTTTCTACTGATTCTGCCATTCTTTCTGGAGCACAATTCGGTCCCACCTCAGGCTCTTATGGAACCCCAAGCCTTCTCTGCTATTTAGAAAGGCAGCACACCATGATATCAGGCAGATGACATAACTTGGGAATTACTTTTGGAGACACAGAATCCAACTCTGTCCAGTAAGTCAGCCTCTGGCGGAAGACAACTGTAAAGCAGGTTTCAAAATATGCTCCAGGAAAGCCCCCATTAGTATGAGTTCTTTCAAGTGCTTATTATAATCCATACCCTTAGAATACACTGACGAGGAAAATAGCGCAGACGAATAATTCTACTACATTCTGATGCTTAGGTCTTATTGGAAAGAAATCCTCCTTAAAGCTAGTGGAACTAGACTATAGTCGGCAGAATAATTCAGAGATAGTTCAGGACTGAATGCAAATTTTGTACTTGTTGAGCAGAACCAGCCATGGAGGTCTAGTGACTTTAGAGAGGAAGTCTTATACTCAATAACACTTTTTTAAAATTTTTATTTTTATTGACAGAGAGATCACAGGTAGGCAGAGAGGCAGGCAGAGAGAAAGGGGGAAGTAGGCTCCCTGCGGAGCAGAGAGCCTGATGCAGACCTCGATCCCAGGACCCTGAGATCATGACTTGTGCTGAAGGGAGAGGCTTAACCCACTGAGCCACCCAGGCACCCCACTCAATAACATTTTTAAAAAGTCATTCATTCTACAACTATGAATAGTGCACTGACCATTTGACCAGAAGTATATGTGTTATGAAAGATAAAAGTACAATACAAATTTCATTTTCCACACTGTATAATCTACTAGAGAATAACAGGCATGATTTCCTGAAAAGTTAAAAAAAAATATGAGGGTGCTGGGTGGCTCAGAGGGTTAAGCCTCTGCCTGCAGCTCAGGTCATGATCTCAGGGTCCTGGGATCAAGTCCCACATTGGGCTCTCTGCTCGGCCGGGAGCCTACTCCCCCCTCTTTCTCTGCCTGCCACGCTGCCTATTTGTGATCTCTCTCTCTGTCAAATAAATAAATAAAATATTTAAAAAATATATGAGAGCAATCACAAAGCAGTACCTAGTTAGTTGACTAATGAATCAGACATACAATGAGTTATATGTTTACAGATGAGAAAGATATGACCAGGTGATCTGTTAGAGTGGAAGGAACCTGGGGCTTCTTTCAGGCAACCTGGTTTCAAACATTTTTTTTTCTACCCCTTCCTAACTGTGGGTTTTGGGCCAGGAAGTTAACAACCTCTGTGAGCCTCAACTCCATCAGGATGTCTTTGTTGGATTGTTAAGTTGTTTGGAAAATTAAATTTAGTGTATATACAGCACCTCTCACATAATGGATGTTCAAATGCATTGTTGTTTCCTTATTACTGCTTCTCTCCTCTAGCCCACACTTTCCTAAGAAAGGATACTCTGGATCAGATTTTCATGAAGAGTATCATAGCCCCTGGTATAGCATTTGTGACACTACTGGATGTTGTGAGTAGGGGGTGCTGATAAGAAAAAAAAAAAAAAAGGTGCTGAACAAAGAGTTCCATCATCCAGGTGGTCCAGAAAGTTGGTCCTTATCATAGAGCTAGTGGTAGTCATAACCAGGCCCTAAATTTAGGCCTCAGAAAGGGTCTTATGTAGAAAATTCCCTTTCCTAAATTTAGATCTCATTTCCTTGGTTATGTTAATTATGTTTGAGCATTAAGTTAGCTTGAACCTTCCCAGTCCCCAGGGGAACAATGGAAATACAGCAGATTATATAATTTTCATTGACTGATGAAAAGGACATGTGGAGTCTTTTTGGAGATTAAATTCTAAGACCTAAAAGGTGTAGTCATAAGAAAATGAGAATGCATTTACAAGTTGCATTCAGAAGTATGTTTTATCTCTTTGCCTCCCACATGTGGCCTCCAGCTCTTCTAGCAATGTTTGGGCGTGAAGTAGAAAAATACACACCTGGTGGATATGACCTTTAGGGCAACATAACTCAGGAGGGAGCCTGGTAAGATCCAGATGTGTGTACCTAAGCATGAAAATATAACATTAGCACTTGTGAGATAAATGGAGAATGGAGGGAAAACAGGGTAGAGAAATCTGTCTAGAGTAGCTTTCATTAAGAAAATCTACATAAACTCATAAGGTATGAACATTTAGGATATTTAGGGATTGAGATAAGGCCAAAGACATTGGTCCAGACCAGGTGCCTAAATTTAGGATGGTTTTTGTGGCAGAATACATTGAGGTGAGCCACTGGTTGAATTCCAAGTAAATGTAAGGACATTTTGATCCATTATTAAAGCCAGCCAATACTATAGCTGAATTCACCCACAAAGGAATTTTCTTCAATAACCAAAGAAGGTGAGCACAATCATTCTTCTCTTTTTTTTTTTTTTTTAAGATTTTTATTTATTTGACAGAGAGAAACATAGCCAGAGAGGGAACACAAGCAGGGGGAGTGAGAGAGGGAGAAGCAGGCTTCCTGCCAAGCAGGAAGCCCAATGTGGGACTTGATCCCGGGTCTCCGGGATCATGACCTGAGCCGAAGGCAGTCCCTCAACCAACTGAGCGACCCAGGTGCCCCTGCACAATCATTCTTGTGTTAGGAAATCAAGAGGGCTCAAGAGGAGGTTGGCTGATACTAGAATCACTTTCTATCATATAAATTATTTTGCCATTTGAGAGTAGAAGTAGTGTCTTAGAGATGTCACAACATGGTCAGATTTCTACAAAAAACAAAAATACATGGAAAAAAGCCTCAAAGGCAAAATCATTGAGTGATGATGTTCCTTACTGTTCCACTGAGTAGAAATGATGAAAAATCACCCAGAGTAGAAAAGTGGTAAAGCCTTCCACTCTGGCAATGTTGCTGGTCAATTTTCCCATGGATACATTGACTGCCAGTTAATTGTGAGGAAAAAAAAAAACCAAAACCAATAAGTTTTCCATTTTTAATTTGGTTATTTGTGAGAGGATGAAATATTTAAAATGAGCTGGTCTTCCTTTAAGGCAGTTCTTTACCTTGACTATCCTTTAGAATCACCTTTTAAAAATTCACATGCCTAGATCAATCCCATTCTCTAGCATCAGTGTTTGAAAACCTGCCCAGGTGATTTCAGTGGGTAAACAAGGCTGGAAATAATATGACTATTCATATTTCATATGACTGGAAATAGTGGTATGAGTAATGAAGAATGCGGCTGATGGAAAAATCATGGTCATCTTAAGAAGTGGAATCTGTTTCCCTATTCTTAAATCTGGGCTGCCTCTGTTATTTATTTTAGTTAGTAGGATGTGGTAGAAGTGACATTATGTGAGTCTCAGAGCTTCAGTACAATTTCTGTCTTCATCCTTTTGGAATATTCTCTTAGCCTTGTGAGGAACCTTGGGGTAGACTATTAGATCACGAGTGATCACATAAAGAGATGCCCAATTACTAGGCATTACCAACCTCTAGCCATGTGAGTAAGTCATCTTGGTTCATCCAATCGTAGTAGCCCATTCTAGCTGAGCCTGACCAAATTGTTTATCAGCTTTGACCTATTTCTCCCTTTCGCATAAGGAGACTGGTTACCATGTCATGAGAATGCTCAAGCAGCCAGTGGGAAGTCCTGTATGGTAAGAATCTGAGTTATCTTGCCGATAACCATGTATGTGTGGTTTATTGGGAGCAGATCTCCAGCCCCGTCAAGCTTTCAGATGAATGCTGCCCCTACCAAGATTTGGATGGCAACTTTATGAGATGGCCAAGCAAAAGCCACCCAGTTAAGCTGTTCCCAAATTCTTGACACACAGAAACTAAAAGAAAAAATGATTTTCATTTTAAATCATTAAGTCTTGGAGCCATTTGTTAGGCAGCAGTAAATAACTAATGCAAGGACCTTTTTTTTTCTGAATGGATTGCATCTGAGAAAATAGGCCTAATGTGTCAAATTAAAATATGTAGGAAGAAGGAGAATAACTCAGCATCCAGAATTAAAGGCCATGGTCAAAGGTCAATGGTATGGTAGTGAACTAAAGAACAATGCTTTGTAGCCTGGGGAAATGGAAAATGGAATACCTATTGGGTGTGCCACGTGGTTATCTTAGTAAATGTTAATCCTGTCTAGAAATAGAATTTAGTCCTGCCAGAGGTGAAAATATGCCACTAGACAGGAATTTAGGAACTTCAGTTGTATAGAGCAGAAAACTGCAGGTTGATAGATTGACCATTATACACATCTCCAGGGAACTAAGAAACCACTTAGTTTAAAGGAAAAAAACATAGAAACTCATGTTAAGAGGTGATAAAGAGAAATGTATCATGTTGGGGCCAAATTCAAGCTAAGTCCTAAACTAAGAAGGGAAAGAGAGTTGAGAGAAGAAGAAAAGTTATGCAACAGAATCAGGATGGAGAAAAGGGGTGGGGGGGAGTTGTAAATGAGGAGAACAACATTTGAAAATAACTAGCACAGTTTTTAAAGCAAGTAAGTTAGGTTTTGTTCTTCTCTCTTAATGGCTATCAGCTATAACCAAGCACGTCATCATCTACAATAACATCAGGAAGAATAGGGATAAAAAGGATGCTAACATGTAAATTTTGAACAGAATGTCAATTTCTCTGAAAACTGAGAAGAACCCATGTATAAGGTAGAGTGGAAAGCTGCAAACAGCTCAGAATCTAAATAGAGGCAGAGAAGCAAAAATAAGTAAATATTAAGTTACTCAAATAGAGGCCCATAAGCTATGGAATTTTATTTTGAGATGGGGTCTTTGGGATTTTCTTAGCCAGAAGGAGTAATTAATTACTTAATGCTGAGGGAAGGCAGAGACAAGGGGAGATTGCTGGATTCTCCACGTCATGTTCCAGACACTCAAAATCGCATTGTTCGGGGGTACGACGTGTACTGCAGGGTGACTAGAGTTAGCAACACCGTATTGTGTACTTGAAATTCACGGAGAGGGTAGATTTTATGTTCTTCCCACATGCAGGCAAAAGAAAGTGAAAACAAAAGGAGATAGTATCAATGCAAAGTGATGGTTATGTTAATTAGCCTGATGTTGTGATTATTTCACAAAAATATATGCATATCATAACAAGTTGTGTACCTTACCTACCTATAATTTTTGTCAACTCTATCTCAAGAGAGCTGGAAAAAAAAATTGTAACAAATGACATCCTCATGAAGCAGTCTTCAATAGAGATATTCTAAGAGGGTGTCTTTAAATAAATGGAACCACAATTAAAATAAATGAAAAAATAAATTAGAAATGAAGGGAAGAAAGGTAAAAACAAAAAGCTGTTACAGGAATATGCACCAAAGGAGGAATTAATCTGGTTAGCAGAAGAATATTTATATTTATACTTTTAAAAAAGCAACACGATTACCAGTGGAAAAATCAATATTAGACTCCAGGATGTCTGACTTCAAAGTCTATGCTTTTAACCATCATGTGATGCTACCAAATAACACTGAAAAATAAGGAAGAAACAAACACAGAACTTAATGGCCTAAGAATTAAAAATTTGCTGTATTTGCTGTATAGGTCTGTCTGTATCTATTCAAGAATTGTTTCTTTGATAAGTCAGGTAGATATATAAAGCTAACTAACATATATCAGGGGAAAAAAGGAAAATGTAAGCATACTACAAATTAAAAGAACAAGGAACTAGCCCAAAATCAGAAGACAATTTAAAAGATCATTGGGGAAGGTCTTGTTCAATTATACAAATATATCTGAAAGCCTGGTAGAAATTGAAAATATGAATTATTATAAACTGACTCAAGAATAATAAAACAACCTTAAATAAACCAGTGGCCATAGGCTACAGTGGAACAGTTGTAAAAGCCTGTATAACGAGTCCCTGGAAACGAACGCCAGGCCCAGATGCTTTCATGGGCTCAATTTTATGAATATTTCAAAGAATATATAAATCCAGCCTTATCAAAACTGTTCCATAGAATATAGAAAGAAAAAAATACTTCCAAATATTTTTCCTTTAGTCAAAATTCCTTTTATGTCATCCTTTCCCAACAGGTAAAAATAGCACATAAAATCACAGAATGACAGAAGAAAATCCAGCCTACTGTCAGTATAAACCCAGGAAGATCCTTTTAAAATGTAGAGTGTTCTTGGAAACCACTATATCTATATATTGAATCTCCTGGATTGATCCTCTAGTTTTTCTTTTTTGTCTTTTAAAAAAATTTTTTTTGATTTTTTTCTTCTGGTTCTACTTTCAGAAATTATTCTTGAACTTACTCCTCTAGCCTTTGAATCAGCTTGGTAATTTCTGCTATTTATTTATTTTGAATTTTCAAGGACTCTGTAAAGCTTTCTGACTTTTCTCTTTTATATAGCATTCTATTCCTATTTCTGGATGTCATGTCTTCCCTTATCTATGTGAATATGTTAAATGTGGGAGTTTTTGAGGCCCCCCCCCGTCTTATAATTATAGAAACAGGAAACTTATAATGATGAAATCCTACTGGAAGTAAGAGCTAAGGGGAAGAAAGTCTTTAATTTTTTATTTTATATCCTTTAGTCCTATTTGAATCTCTTACAATATATATGTATTACTTTTATAATGATACTAATAATACTAATGGAGAGAAAGAGGAGACGGTGGAAGAGAAGTCATTAGATAAGCCTCTCAAACTTTGACCAATACATTTATAGTGCTTATGCAGCACCCAGAAAAGGAATATCTTTAATGCCAAGAGAGTCCTGGACAGAGAATTCAGGTTTCATCAGGCAACTTAATGTCCCTCTGCATTCTATAGTAGTTCTCCTATGCATAATTTAGAGTCCTCGTAATGAGTTCTACTAACCTTACATTATCTATTGCAGAGTGGGACTTGGATGAAGGTTTTTAATATGATCTGGACTTTCATTCATCTGTAATTATGCTACTTGTGTTTTGCATCACAATCTTGAGCCCTCTTAGCCTCCCAGACAGGAATCTGAGGAGTAAACTTCCAATTATACTCATTTGGTAGTTTCCACTTTGACTATTGGGCCTCAGAAATGACCTTGTTTCCTTGCATGGAATTAAGAATTTTCTTGGCAATCACGAGGTGGGAGTCTGAGCCATTAGCCCAAAGGAGCGTATGGCAAAGCAAGGGTTCTTGAGCTTAGGTACCAAAGCTGGACAGTTTGGGCCAAGTTCACAAGTATCGTGTTTGAGGCAATTTGGGGCAGACCACTCCTGGTGTAGACCAGTCTTCCATGTACACAACATGGTGGGTAGTCAGGCCTTGAAATTCTGCATCCAGCTGAGAGACCACCAAAGAGGACTCCGGTCATGGGTGTTGCCAAGAGCTGTTTTTATTTTCACCAAGGTTCTGCCGGGAATCCCAGACTCGTTATGGTCCCCACACCCTTGGTTTCTACTTGCCTGCCAGTTCTCATAGCCCAGGGCTCTATGGGTCCTGACACTAATTCTGAAGAGTCCTTCTCTCTTGCTCCTTTCTGTTTTGTTCTGTTTTCTGCTGTAGAATCTTTAGGAAGTTTCTCCTCGTCATTACCGTAGGGCTTACTTACATTGACCACTGGCAACACTGAGAAGTAGAAAATAATTTGCTATGGTGCCTTTCCCTACACTCAACGGAAGTTGATCACTACAGTCAACCAGAATTGATGCTAGCCTTCATCTCTGTTCACTATTCATGCATTCAACAAACATTCATTGTCTAATTACTATATACCAGGTGCCCTTCTAAACACCAGGGATATTATGGTGAACAAAAGAATCAAAATCCCTGCTATTGTGGAGGTTCTATTTTACTAAATGTGCCCTCAGCAACAAATATTTTATTTGTTTTAAAGGTTTATTTATTTATTAGAGCACAAGCAGGAGGGTCAGAGAGAGAGGGAGACAAAATCCCAAGAAGAGTCATATTGAGCCCAGGGCCTGAGGCGGGTCTCGATCTCAGGACCCTGAGATCACAAGGTGAGCCAAAGCCAAGAGTCAGAAGCTCTATCGACTGTGCCACTGCCACCCAGGCACCCCCGGAATCAAAGCTTTTAATAGCATATAGTATTTCTTGTTCCCAAAGGAATTATCTTTAAACAAGTGCTCTTAGTATCCAAGATCTTAAGGAATTAAGTCAAACAATAACAGATTGGGGCAGTCTGACTATAATCTATTATAGGAAATGTGGTGGTGGAACATGTCTTTAAGAATAATAAATGTTTCAGGTGCCTGGGTGGCTCAGTCGTTTAAGTGTCTGCCTTTGGCTCAGGTTGTGATCCCAGAGTCCTGGGATTGAGTCCCACATCGCAGGGAGTCTGCTTCTCTCTCTACCCCTCACTCCTGCTTGTGATCTCCCTCTCTCTCAAGTGTGCTCTCTCTCTCTCTCTCAAATAAATAAAAAAAATCTTTAATAATAATAATAATAATAATAATAATAAATGTATTTTTAGGCTATTTTATTGTCCTAAGTAACCTATTACAGCAGAAAGAGCCCTGGACCTGGCATCAATGGTCTGTGTTGGCACGTTATTTCACCACTTCCAGCATCGGTTCCCCCCCAGCCAACACCCCGTGAAAGGGGAATTATAGTCCCCATTGAGAAGTAGGGAAATGTGTGTTTAGAAGCCTGGGTTGGCCTGGTGCAAAATAAAGGCTCGGTATGTGGGTGTCCTCTCTGCGGAAGGGGCAGGGTGGGCAGAGCCTTTGATTCCAGCAAGGGGGCACCGTCATCCAGTTCCTGCTGGTCTGGGGGGGCTGTGCCTATGCGGTGTGGAGAGAGCGGCTTGGGGGCAGACAGGGGAGCCTCCCAGGGCATGGCCTCAGGCCTCAGGCTGCCACTTCCCAGCTAGCTCTCCTGAGTCAGAAACCCTTCGCTGGAGCCATTTTCTTAGGAAGCTGCCTGTATTTGCCCACTTCTCGCAGTGTTTAGAACGCAAGTCTGTGCTAACCCCATGCACATCCTTTCCATGACACACTAGGTGTCCTCAGGATAAAGACGGAAAAAGGCACTTTTCCTCACTTTGGAGGAACGAGAGGAGCGGCTCATGCTGCGTGATGCTGAGGTTAACCGAGGACACACACATGCGCTTTATAGCAGTTTAATTTATTTTCTGCTATTATAAAAGTGAATTATATCCTCTTTGTTTCTCTGATTCAGTGAAAGAAGAACTGCGAGGAACAAAGCAAAGGGTCCGTTAAAGCGACGGTGCGGGGGAAACTCCCTGCAGCAGCCGCAGCGGAGGTTTATGTGGGATGAAGTAAGAAGGGCAGGACCTGAGGCATACATTTGGAGCCTCCTGAAAGGGGCTTGAAACGGTTCACAGTGGCCAGGATGAGATTCAGTTCCCACAGGTTTCGGTGGAAAGTTCACACTGGTCCAAAAAATAAATAAGTAAATAAATAAAATACAAATAAATAGATAGCAAGGGGTACCTTTCATGAAAAAGAGATAAGTGATCTATGATCTAGTAGCTCAAGTCAGGGTAACTGTATGATTTAGTTTCGTAATTTAGACTCTGTCAGGAAAGAAGGGGAAAAAAGGAAAAAGAGCAAAATTCTCATATTCATTTTGCACTAAAATTTGGGGAAAATATCTTTAAAGTTATCTATTCATCCCTATGATGGATTTTATTTTGTATTTAGACATGTTGACAACAAAAATATATGTGTATGTTGGAACATCAGGGCTTTGCAATGACAGATAGTAGGTCTTAAAAGCACTAGAAGTTATTTTTTTTAATTCCATATGTTATCAAAATGATACCTAATATTCTTGAGAGGGAAGAACATATTTCCTGAAAAAAAAATTTTAGTTTTCATAGAACATTAGGAAACCTCAACATTTCTTCATAAAAGACAGTAAAATTACTGAGTCCTATTTGAATTGCTTGAAAGGCATTCTTAGAATGGATTTAAGTAGAATTTCTTGGTTGCACAGTTCACTCGTTAGCTCTCTTCAACTGGGAAAAGACTTTAGATCAAACCATTGACATTTAGGATAAAGGCAAAGAAATAAAGCTTCTCTGTGCTAGACATGTTACAAACATGTTTTGAAAATATTTGAGTAGTTATGAAAAGCAAATTTGTAGTGTTACCTGTCTGTAATTTATTAAAGCTATGGTAGCAATGGAAAATTAAGACCTCACTTTGATACTTTATATATATAGGTGTATATCTATATGCATAAAATGTATATCTATTTATATATAGGTATATCATATATATACCCATATCTCCATATCCATACATATATATATCTCCGTGTGTGTGTGTGTGTGTGTGTGTGTGTGTGTGTGTGTAGTTGCTTGCTTCTAACCTGTGGTGTAAGGGGGTAGGGGTGTTTAATGATTACTACTGATTTAATTTAATTGCTCTCTTGTTTTCTAACACTTACTGGGATTTGTGGGAGAGAGGAAGGAAACCTTGGACTCTCCAGTGTCTAGGTTCTCCTCAGCTGCTAAAGGATGAGTGCCTGAGTTGGGTGAATATTTGCGCAGACCAGTACCAAAGTAACGCTGGGACATGCGAGTTGCGTCTTGTTTGATACAGGGTGTCTCAAGGCTTCGGTCATAGGATGCCACGTGGGACCCTGAGGTCTATCCAATTATCAATAGGAAGCTCGGCAAGTTCATAAGAATAAGTAATATGATTATTTGGTTCATACACAGTTTACAAGTTTGAAATGCTAGATTTAGTTTTAATTTTCACAGAAATACTTCAGGCAATTAATATTTTTCTCAAAAGTTTTGCATGTGCTTAAAGAATTAGGTTGGTCAGTTCATCTTGACTAATATTCACAGAAGTGATTGGTCTTGGCAGTGGTATTTTCAATAGTCTAACATTAAAATCTGTCACTCGTGTTTTGTTTCTTGTTAAATTGTCTATTATTCTTTTTTTTTTTTAAGATTTTATTTATTTATTTGACAGAAAGAAACACAGCTAGAGAGGAAACCCAAGCAGGGGTAGTGAGAGAGAGAGAAGCAGGCTTCCCGCTGAGCAGGGAGCCAGATGTGGGACTCGATCCCAGGTCTCCGGGATCATGACCTGAGCTGAAGGCAGTCGCTTAACCAACTGAGCCACCAGGTGCCTCAAATTGTCTTTTATTCTTACCTGTATGTACTGATATTCCAACTGATGAAAATGAATGACTGACTTAGGAATACATCATTACAGATAAAAATGCTATTAAAAACTTGAGTTTATATCCAGATAAAATCATGACATAAATAGTGAATAGGCCTTTAGTGTGAAGACAGAATGTGAATTTATGTGGACTGGAAATTTTACATGTTTAACTAAAAATGAACAGTGTAAATGGGAAATACAATTGCTAATATCAAAAAATCAAGACATTATTGGATTAGTGAGGCTTCCATCTCTAAAAATGAAACTTTTGAAAATATGTTATGAAGTCGTCTATGTCCTCATGTCGTTTTTAAATAAATTAAAGAGACTTGTACTTATTTTTCAAATCAAATGCAAACTAATGGATCGGGACAAAATGGAAAATTTTATTCCTTAAGTCAAAGAAGAGATATGAATGAGAGATGCATAATTCAGTTTTTCTCTTTATAACAAAAACTAATATCAATCTTAACTATTGTCAAAATAGTAAGACCAGCCATAAAAGTAGTAGTAAGTATCATGCACAGAAAAGAGGCTGCATAAGCCATTCCCCAAACAAACCATTACCCAAATCCCTTTATCCATTGATATTGTTGGATATTTCTAGCAGTATTAGGCTGTTATGATTAGTGCAATACTAATCTGACTCAAAGGCATCTTGCCACAGGTGTCCCTTTAGCCCCACCTTCCGAATGATCTGTTTCTCCATGACATACTTCCCTGTGCACATAGTGCTTGATGATGTACTTTGGAGTAACACAAAATCATCATGTTGCAGGGGCCAGGTGGGTATCTTAGGCAAATTTGTTTAAATCAGCTCAGTTCTTCCCGAGAGGTAACTACAATGCTAGTTGGTTGTCTTCCAAGTGAGTACAAATTGTATTTTACCTTTGTGATCACAACTATGTAAAATTCACAAGCTTCTTTTTTAAAAGTTGATTTTGTAGACACCAGTTGGGGTGAAGCTGATCCATGTTTTCCCTGACCTTGTGTATTTGATTCAAGGCACAAGCCAATTTTCTTCATTTAGCTATGTCTATTTATTTTAGGATATTATCTGAACTTGAACACTCTGGTGTATTTTGTTGTTCTTTGCTCTGCATCATTGTATTTACTCTCTAACTATTGTGACTGTGATAGCCAGTGATCCAACCGACAGCTGGATGGAACCAGAAATGTATAGCACTTTCTACAGCACCTCGCTCCTTAAATCCCTGCCCTTCTTTCTCCTTACTCCTTTCTCTTTTGTGCAGAACATGGGCTTACATGTTTTCTTTTTTCTACTTTTCCTCTCAGGATCTAGCCTAAGTTTTGGTGCCAAGCTCTCGCCCTGTGATCTCTGTTTGCAGCCCACTTTCACCTTGTACCCCATTCACAAGCCCTTGGCACCTCCTCACCTTCTTCAAAAAAAGAAAAAAAAAATCTAGCCATGCCAAATACATTAGAGAGAAAAAGAATGTTTCCTGAATCTTCCAGAAGGAAAATGCAGAAGGGTTCATATTTTCTTCTACAGACCCACCAACAATTTGCTCCAGACTTTCTCCCCCCAGGGGATCTTAAAGTCCCCTCTGGCATTGCCAGCAGCTCTCTTCCTGGTGTCCCCACAGAGTCTACACCTGGCCTCTATTACTCCCCCTCTTGTGGGGTTTTTGCTAAGACTCCAAACACTTATTAAAGTGAGTCTTTCCAACGACTGCAATTCTCTAGTGAGAGGAGGTCTAATTAGAAAAAAAAAAAAAGTCCCCTGTTATTATAGCAAGAAAGCAGGCAAGGAAAGAGGAGGGTGTATTTAATACAAAACAGCTTCCCTGTTCTTAGTAGGCAAAGTATTTCTACCAGTAATTTGTGAATCTGGAGCCTCTCTAGCTTTTAGGGTCTAACTAATTGTGTAAACTTCATTTGTTCCGTTTGAAGCGTGGCTGTCATCTCTTGTCAGGAGGAAAACAAGATCCTCTGACTACACACTCATCCCCTGATCACCTGTCAGCCTCACAGGAACAAGCATCTTGCAATTTGTCCCTGCCTAGGCACTTCATCTTCAAACAGAAACTGCATCTTAATTATAGCCTTTAATGGGCTGTTTCACTCCAGGATCAATATGTCTGACAAAAACCAAGCTCCGCTAAAAGCTCATTAATTCACATCCGACTAATTCAGGATTTGTGATGATTTTGGCAGGGACCTAGCTGAAGTTTACCTCTCGCGCTGCTGCTTACAAAGGTTTAGCTTGGCCAATTAATTGGAAAGAACAGAGTTGCCCGTGAAGTATTTACAGAGTATCTACATGCGGGGAGATAACAGGCTGATTGTAGCTTCTCCTCCACTGCTCAGTTACTTCTAGGCAACCCCAGTTAACCAGTAAAACTGCAAAGCGTATTGCCTTAAAAAGCGTCTCCAGATTCACTAATTTTGTTGCTTTGTGTTTGATGCCTTTGATATATCACATCCCATCTCTCACCCTACCTCTGATTTCAGCCCACAGCTCCAGGGGACATTTCCACATGAGGTCAGATTCAACTCTGCAGACAGAGTCCCGTCTCCAGCATGGGATGTGCAGGTCTCCCTGCCTTTTTGCTCAGGGCTTCCTCTGAATCTACAGGGAGAACAGGCCAGAAGTGTAGGGGACTAAGGTCTGCAGAGAATAATTCTCCACCAGTGGGAGGTGGTGGAAGCATTCAGTAGCGTCTCAGAAGCCCTGGCAGAAATGACCCACTGGACCTGACAGCTGTGACCTTGATCGTGTGCCCTTAATTGGTTTTTCCTGCTTTCCTGTCTTACTCTCCCTGCTCTATGGCATCACTTCCCAAATAAACTACCTGCCCCCACCATCCCACTTTTGAGGAAACCAAAACTAAGACTCCCACTCCTACAAAATTATGTGTGAAAGTATACAGGTGTTGAAATGTGTGCTCATTCCTTAATCTACTCATTCCTTCGTAAGTATATTTCTTCCTTGTGCTTCCTGGGTTCAGGACAGTCCTTCGGCAGTAGCTTTGAGCAGGCAACTTCTTTTTTCTTGTTCGCACTTAGAAAACTCTTTTCCTTCTCCCTGATATGCTTTCATGGGTTCTCATAGTCCCTTCTGCAGCCAGCTGTCTAGTTCTGATCTATCCCTGGTGCCATTCCTCTGCCTCATCCTTTTACCACAAAATCAGCATAAATAATTCCCCCTCCTACTTTATCTTCTGTTCTAAACAGTGTTCTGTTTCTTAGTAACATACCCCCTACTAATATGGTAGATGAATCCGTGTCAGAAGAGCTCATGTATTTTTATATGACTCTGAGAAGGTAATTAAGTATGTGGTTTAACCAGAACCTTCTAAGCAATTGGTACCTTTCCTTTATCACTCAAGTCATGCCTGTATTTAAGCACATGTAGACATGGCAAATGCTATTGTCTTCTTGCATTTCAGTTGTTGTCCTCTGAATTCTGTGGATCTTCTTTCTTTTTGGTCTTCATCTCTTCTTCTTCTTCCCATTATCTAACTCCTTGTTACTCGCAGTGTGATCCAGTGACCATTAATGTCTCTCATACCTGAAAGTCTTCTATTAATGTAGAATCACAGGGCCCACATCATATCTACTGAATCACAGAATCTGCATTTTTAAAAGACCCCCCCAACCCCAGGAGATTCAGAGGCACATTGAAGTTTGATAAATATGGCGACTGATGGTGCTTTCCCAGCTTCTAGACTTGGTTCTTTTCTTCATCTTCCACACTCTTCCAGGCAGTCTCTCTTCATGGCACCAATTACGGTCCATAAACTGATAACAACAACTGATTTCCAACTCAGATCTCCGTTCCACGCTCCTGCTTGTTTGTTTGTTTGTTCTAATTAATTAATTTATTTGACACAGAGAGAGAGAGAGATCACAAGTACGCAGAGAGGCAGGCAGAGAGAGAGAGGAGGAGGCAGGCTCCCTGCGGAGCAGAGAGCCTGATGCAGACCTCGATCCCAGGACCCTGAGATTATGACCTGAGCTGAAGGCAGAGGCTTTAACCCACTGAGCCACCTGGGTGCCCCAAGCTCCTGCTTGTCTGTGCAGCTGCTCGACTGACCACTGGATGTCTGCATGTAGGTATCTCACAGGGGAGCCCATCTCAAGATACGGAAGTGTGGTTGCTGCAGTGAAGCCACTGCTGTTGGGCTAGTTTGGATATCCAGAGCAATTGGGATCAATTCAAAATTAGTCCAGGTCATTACTTGTTGCTGAGTAAAAGCCAACAAACAATCAAACAAACAAAACAAAACCAATCGGTTTTGTCCTTTCTTGCATCTGGAGTCTAGGAATATTTTATTCTCAAAAATTAATGACTTTCCAGACTCTTAGTTTCACCCCCTCTCCCCCAAAATACACAGCCTTCTAGGGGATACTGTGATACCCCTGCACAGTCCCTCTTCAGAATCAGTACAACTATCTTCTGCTCCTGGAGATACCTGTGCCTGTGTCCATTCCTGGTAATTGTCTTAGGGGGGCAGAAAACTCAATTTTGCAAAGATACACCCTTCTGAGGGGGTGGTCTGTGGGCAGGGATGGGTCAATATAGGGATATGGAGGTCTAGTACCCTTGTCTCAATTTGGCAAAACTCAGAAGTGCTTATTCTAGCTTCAGAGGTCTTGTAGGCTCAGTTGAGGCTTCAGCTGTAACCGTATCATGGGTTGGACTCTACCTTTACCTAGTACTCCTGTCCTCACTTTCCCACAGTACCTGCTGAGAGGTACTCCATCCCAGAGCCTATTTGCAGAGAGAGCACCCTAAGATACTACTGCTTCTTCATTATTTCCTATATTACTGAATGTACCTATATTTATACTGCTGCCTGGATCAGACAATTAGGGATGGTTTTTGACTTCTCTGCCACACAAAGAGCTCAATGTTGCATTGATCTCTCCTTTCTATCCTCTGACCATTGCCCTGGTTGATCTGTCTCTTTCTTGGAAAATTCCAGTAGCCTCATAACTTGCTTCCTCACTGCAATCATCATAATATTTCTAGAATTAAACAAATAGTATTATTTATAATCCTTTTTATATAAAAACCTCTCATTCTCTCAGCATAAAATCTAGACTTGTAAAACACCATATAACACCTCTTTAGTTCATTCAGCACCAGGATTACCTCTCAGAGGAGTTATTTCCTTGTGTGGTCACAGGTTAGCAGGTTTTCTCCATATAAAAGTGGCCTCTATGATGCTGAGAATATGTTTTTGTACCTCAGTATTCCTAGAGCCTTAGACGTGACTGGGATTATGGATGCTTGGGAACAAGACCATCTAGTGGGAACATAAATTAAAGTTTCCAGCAGACATCTATTTCGTTCCTCTGTGTGGGTTATTCCTCCCATCCAACCCATTCTAAATTCAGGAAATGAAATGATTTCATTGTTTGCTTATGTATTTAACCTGTCACTTACCTTTACTTCTTAAGAACAGCCATTTAAACTCGAGGGCATGATGATCCATTAGGAATTTGCTGGGGTGACTGGGCAGCCAGGATTTACAGCACTCTGCTGATGTGATTCTTTTTATGCATCCTGTAAATTTTAGTTATAGCTACACTTGTCTGTGGCCAGGGTGGACAAGGCTGGCTCCTTTTTGTAATTTCATAAGCACAATAAGATCATAAATTTCAAGCTGCCTTTTCTGTCCTTTTTTTTTTTTTTTTTTTTTGGTAGCCTATTGCCTGAAGCAAGACAATGGACTTTCAAAGGAAAATGTGGGCATTAACAGACAACCACTCTCAATGAGCCAGGCAGTGCTGTTTCAAGGTTATATGAAGTTCATCCCCATCTCTGGACTAAAGGCTTGGTAAAAAAAAATTGTGAGGATTTTCTCTGTGACCAAGTGATCATGTCTTTTCAGAACTGAAGGACAGGTGTGCAGATATGAGTATTCATCCTTACTCCTCACCCAGACAGTCACTAGTCTTTAGGAGAATGGTACAGGTAGTTTGACATCATGGAAATTTGCTCAAACTTCCTGGATATAATAACTACCTTTTATGTCACTATTATGCTAAGTCTGTCAAAAGACTTAGTCTGTGTTGTCCAAAAAATTTATTCTTCAAGATTGGGATTTTTAAAGGTAAGCACTGTATCTTAGAACAAATAGATTTTTTTTCATTTTATTATTTAAAAAATATTCAAAGAAGTCTATTCAGAAAAATTACTTTGTTCATGTGATGACTGGAGGACCAATGTTAGCTCTCCAAACCAGTAAGTTTATAAATATGCAAAATAATGAAAGGCATATGTTTTTTTTTAAAAAGAACAGATAGATTTACAGAAAAAAATTGGAACAAAAATGCAAAGTGTTTCCATAGCTACTACACTCAATTTTCCTCGTTAACACATTACTATGATATGTTACAAATAACCGATACTGATACATAATTACTAACATCTAATAATTTATTCATGTTTTCTTAGTTTTTTCTTTAACCCAATATCATTTTGTGTTCCAGGATCCCATCTGGGATATCAGCCTATATTCGATCGTCATGTCTCCTGAGGCTTATCTTGGTGGTGACAGTGTCCTAGGCTTTCCTTGGTTTTGATGACCTGGACAGTTTTGAGGAGTACTGGTAAGTTATTTTATGGAATTCCCTCATTTGGGATCTGTCTGATGTTTTTCTCAGGATGTGACTGGACTATGGATGCTTGGGAACAAGACCATGGGGGTAAATTGCCATTGTTATCACATCATATCAAAAGTATGCATACTTCACATGGTGTCACTGTTGATGTCAGCCTTGGTCACCATGCCAAGACAGTGTTTATAGGTTTTTTTCATGATAAAGTTAGTCTTTTTCTTTTCATGCTATACATTTTGGAAGAGTCATTATGTGCAGCCCACACATAAGGAATAGAAAATTAATCTCTACCTCCTTGAGGGACAAGTATCTACATAAATTATTTGGAACTCTTCTTCAGGGAGATCTGTCTTTTGTCCTCTTTTATTTAGTCAACTATTTATATCAATATGGTCTAGTAGATATTATACTTTGAGTTATAATCTACTATTACTTCATTTATTTTGTTGCTTAAATTGTCTCAGACCCGGCTGCTGGGAGCTTTTTTTTTAAATTAAGATTTTCTTTATTTATTTGACAGAGAGAAACACAGCGAGAGAGGGAACACAAGCAGAGGGAGTGAGAGAGGGAGAAGCAGGCTTCCCGCCGAGCAGGGAGCCTGATGTGGGGCTCGATCCCGGGTCTCCAGGATCATGACCTGAGCCGAAGGCAATTGCCCAACCAACTGAGCCACCCAGGAGCCCCAGCTGGGAGCTTTTTTAATTGATTGCTTTGTCTCTTTAACATACATGGTGGAGACCATCGTGGGGATGCTTTTGTTTTGAAGATCAATAACTGATCTTCAAGATATATATGTGTATCATATGTATATATAAGATATATATAGTATAATATGTAATATAATAGAATATGTAATAGAATATAATATTTAATATATTCTTATATATTACATATATAAATACATAGCATATATATTTATATAGCATTTAGCATATATGCCTATATATGTGTGTGTATATAATATGTGTGTATATATATTATATATATTATATGTATATATATATGTATATAGCATTTAACATGTCTTTTAAGTTTTTGCTGAAAGCATTATACATTGGATAATGGGAACTGAAGTAAAGAGGGCTTTAGTGTGAGGTTTTATGTTAACATGGCTAGGAGTTATATTGTGTTTAATATTTGTTGTAGCTGTAATGTTTTGATCTCCCCTGTTGACTTTGGGCTTTCATAAGTACTCCTCCTCAGGGTCCATGTCTTGCATCTCTTTCTAATGAAACCTGCTGTTATTACCCTGGAAGGCTGTTGGTGTCGTGGTAATATATGGCGGAATGGAAATGTCCTATAACCTTATGATTAAATCTCAATCTTTCAGTGAATTCAATCTTCCTATGTCCCTGGACAATGACTTTCATAAGTGTTTCTCCCCCCCCGCCATAACCCAGCAACCCTATCCCTCCCCCTCCATAACTCCCCAGCATTTCATAAGTGTTTCTTAGCTTTTCTTTTTCCCTTTAGCTAGGACAGGAGGTCTCCTATGGGCCGAAGTGGGAGGAGTATTCCTCGCCTTGCTGGGATGAGGTTCTGACAGTCCTTTTTCCTGCAGAGTCTGACTTCTTATGGAGAATGGTCTGGGCAGATTTCACAGATTACCCTACTTCCATCTCCTGCACTGGAACCTTGAGGGGCTCTTTCTTGAATATTTACCCTGAGCACTTTGTGTGGTTCTTGAGGGAAAACACACCAAAGTGTAGGGTGTACTTTGAGATTGCAGCCCTAGAAACTTCATTCTCAAATCCAGTGCATACTCAGTTTCCAGCAGTTTTTCCAAATACATTGGATAATGGGAACTGAAGTAAATTGGGCTTTTTGAGTGTTTCCACCAGTTTGGGGTGCCACTAGGTTCTGCTCCAATTAAGTAGATCTTGGCTGAGGTTCTCTGGATGTGTGTGTCTCTCCAGATTTTGGTGTGGTGGAGTGCCCTATACGTGACCTGAATTCTCAATGGCTCCAAGAAAAGTCTTTGTTTTAGTTTATTCACCTTTTCCTTATAAGGGCAGGACTGATGACTTCTAAGTTCTTTATATCAGCGTTGAAACAAGAAGTCAAATAGGGACTGTAAGCAGAGTATAAGGAGAGTCAACATGACCACAAAAAACACAATGTCACCTCCATGATTCTTAATTATCCAGTCAACCTCATATTAAGCATCTGTGCATCGTCATGTGCACACCCCCCCATAGACACACAAACAAAACATCACTCAACTCTATGAAAGACATTTTTTGAGGGAGTACTACAGACTTTAGAATTGTACAGTGGGTATGTTTTCCTTTATTCATCTTGGGCACAAATTTACTTTTGCCATTTTTTTTTAATCGTTACACTGACGTAAAATGTGTTCTCAAAATGTGTTTATTAAATGAGCAAAAATATTTAATAATTATGCAATGATGAAATACAATGTGAGGGAGAAAACTTTGATTTTATATGTAAATCATAACCAATAGAAGATTTTGAAAGTCAAAAGTAAGATTGATCTTTATTACCACTTTCCTGAAAATATTGTCATATCAAAGAAAAGAAATACAGAATTGCAGTGCTGGAAATAAGAACTGAAGTCACCATAATTTCCTGTTGCTGTGTTAAACAATATTGAAAGTGGGATATTTTTCTCTTTATATGTTAAACAGTACTGAAAACAAGCAAAATAGCTTAACTACTTGCTCCAGAAAAATACTTCCAGGAGAATAAGACTGTAAGCAACCGAAGTTACCTAAATGCCATGATTAATAGCACATTATCAACTCTCTCAAGACTCTTACAACTTTGCTAAGGAACTTAAAGCTGTGCCATGAATTCTACCCGGGCTCAATTAGCCCCCTACCTTCCAAAACCCACCTGAAAATTGACCCACCCAGCCCTAGAATCCTATACATACCTTTCCCTTTTTTCCTCCTACTTAGATAGTATTAAGACCTGTGTGGGTAGGTATTCTTTCCTCAAATAAGTCCAGTAATCTTACCTTTGCTCTGTCAACAAGTTTTTCTAATCACCTTTTAGGGAACTAATAGTTGATAAAAGGAGCTGAAAAGACAAGTTGAATGCACTACTTGAGAAGCCTTTAATATGGTTTACATTGTAGAGTCTAATATATCTCTTGCATTTCAAAATATTATGCCTATATCCTCTCCAGTAATTGGAAACTTATTAAATTATTTTTCTTTATTTTCTCAGATATATCAGAAAGTTCCCCCTTATTTTCTTGAAATTCCATCTCTTTTTTATATTAACTACTGGAAAGCTCCTGACAGGCTTGTGAATGCACTGTGATTTGTGATTTTTGTATGCACCTTCCAGAAACACAATTGCAATAACTCTTCACTTGAAAAACTTAAAGAGGAAGGAAACTTATGACTGTTGTAATATATTTTTAAATAGATGATAGCTCCTTAAAGACCTCAATTTGACAACAAAATGCTTTTAACAAAACCTAAGGAAATACTTAGTGTTGGGATTTATTGTTGAAGGTCTAAATTCTAGTGACAGCCTTTCTAAAAAATCATTTGAGATCACTATAAATTAAACAAGCAAACCACAGTTAAGGACTGGTAAAAGCTGTCCCAATCTCCACTTAATACTTTTTCCTCTGTCACTTCTTCCCAAATACGCATTGTATGGAGAGCTTGGGAAATGATTTTTGTGTCAATGAGTAATTGTATACTCCTATGGGATGGTGAATAAATTATTGTCTTAAGCTGGGTAAATTGTGCTATGCCATTGATCAATAATGTCTGTATTTCTCTCCCTCTCTCCCTCTCTCTCTCTCTCTCTCTCTATTGCATTACTGCTGGAAAGCAAAATTTGCGACCTTAAATTTTTTTCTTTTTGACATATGGATTACTTAAGGCTGATTGTTGTTAAGAAACAGAAGGCTCAGGAAGAGCTTCTGACCTCCCTAGCTGCCTAAAAGAATTTACATAGAGGACATTCTCCAGGAAGGGAACTCTCACCATAAATATCTATAGCATAATATGACCTAGGTGTAATGGACAGGGAGAAACTTACCGAAGTCTATTTGTTTCAATTCCCCTCTATGTCCCCATTGTTTCTGTATGGCCCAGCAAACATTTATTTACCAGATATTTACTCCCTCCTTCTCATCTTATGAATTTCATCTTTCTTCTCTTTGGAGTCCCAGACACCCATCCCCTTCTCCTTAGCTCTGATGGTTTATAAGCCTCAACTCCCTGCCTGCCTGTGGACTTCATATTCTTATGGATTCCATGTACATACCTAATTAAATTTGGTTTCCTGCTGTTCATCTGTCTTATATCAATTTAACTCTTAAGAGCAGCCGAAATAATTCTAAAGGGTAGAGGAAAAATTTCCCCCCAACAATAACATATACGTAAAGTTTTATGTCTGCATTTCTAAGGCACATAAGCTTTCTATTTTTATTTTTTAAAGAGTTTCTTAAAAAATATTTTACTTATTGAACAGAGAGCACAAGCAGGGGCAGCAGTAGGCAGAGGGAGATGGAGAAGCAGGCTCCCCACCAAACAGGGAGTCTGATGCAGGGCTTGATCCCAGGACCATGGGATCATGACCATAGCCAAAGGCAGACAGTTAACCGACTGAGATACCCAGGTTCCCCTGAGCACATATGCTTTCTAAAAAGGGCTTAGTTCAAGATATTTTTTAAAAGATTTTATTTATTTATTTGACAGAGAGAAACACAGCTAGAGAGGGAACACAAGCAGGGGGAATGAGAGGGGGAGAAGAAGCAGGCTTCCGCCAAGCAGGGAGCCCAATGCGGGGCTCGATCCCGGAACTCCGGGATCATGACCTGAGTGGAAGGTAGTTACTTAACCAACTGAGCCACCCAGGTGCCCCATAGTTCAAGATATTTTGAAGTATTCTGGACTTGGCCAATATATAGCTTTTTGGGTCATTGTCAAGTAGCTGGCCAAAGTGAGCATGATCAGAAGAAATTCTGGGAAGAACTGCTATTTACTTCCCTACACACACCAGGGAGTTTACCAATTTACATGGCATTCCCACCTCCTTAATGTGCATCACCCCATCTGCCATAGTCAAAATCTCATGGTATTTCTACTTAGAGGCTTGTGGGGCAGGGAAATATTCATTGCAGAGGAATAAGAGAAGTATTGATCAAACTGTGCTTTGTGAAGAAGTGGGCTTTCAAGGGCAGACCAGGAGTGGAAGCCTCAGGGACCATGACACTCATTTCAGCCAAAGAAATTCAGCATTTTTGTTAATATAATAACAGTCATGCAGAAAATTTTATTTAAGAAAGGAATAAAAATGCTTCTGAGAAACTGTTTAGAAACTACTGATCTGTTTCCATACTATAGTAAGTTACATCCAATTCAATTTAAGTCTTTCTGCATCCAAATTCATGGACCCCCTGGGATCTACCTGCAGGGTCAGGTGTGCTCAGATCCCAGGCTGAGTACCTTGCTTAGGACCACAGCTTTTTCTCTTATCTACCAAGAATCTTCTTCACTACCCGGTACTTGCTTCATATCTATGTGTTGCTGTGTTGCATGCTTCTGGGCTCCCGCTGGGCTTCATCTCCCTGCTGAGTCACTCTCACAGCCCGGTCCTCCAAAGACCCATGGTCCTCCTTTGATGGTCTTCTGTCATCTGTAGAGTCAGATATCACATCAAATAAGTAAGTTGTCCCTGACAGATCTTTCTAAAATAACAACTGCCCCCACCCCATCCTGTCACTCTCTTTGCTTCCATCCAGCTTTATTTGTCTTTGCATAGAATTATCTCAAATGTATGTTAAATAATGTATTTGTTTGTTGAAGCTCCCTTGCACAGAGTATAAAATCAATGAATACAAGAACTTACCTGTTTAAGGTTCTGCAGTATCACCAGTGCCACGGGAGTCTAACTGGTAGCTGTATATAAAAAGACCTGTGATTCTACTCTACAGCGTCCTGGGTACCTATGCATTTCTTCTTTCATTAGGTGAGTTAGAGCTGTTCAGATTCCATGTTATGCCAGATTCTTCTTGTATAAGTCTTATTAAAATGCAGTAGGAAGATCAACCACCTTCTTTCTGAGAAATGATATTCTGACTTATACTCCTGCCTTGTTTTTGGCCCATGGGTGGCAGAACTTTGTCCAATAAGTAAGTTCCATTCATCTTATGCACAAAGAGAGATGGGAATAATAGCAATTACAATTAAATTTTTTAAAGAATGGTTCTACCCACATCCCCAGCACCCTATAACTAATTACCCATTAAGGAAAAAAAAGAAACTCCCATAAAACTTTAATAAATCTCAGGACTCTACATGTCCCAGAGTATTCAAATTACCAAAGTAACTTAAAAATATTTCTATTCCTCACTTAGGTGTCAAGTCAAAAGTTACATATTTAAGTCCTATTTAAAAAAGAAAAAAAATCCTATCTCTCTTTTCTAGTTCTCAAATATTATATTACTGTACCAGAATAGCTCTAAGCTATTCACCCACAAATCTATCACAAAACCGCCATAGCTACTCAAATTATATAGAGCTTCTCTTTTTTCCATTCCCTGTATCATAGTGTCTTACCTCCCCAACACAGAAGTCCCCACTTGACTTACAGCTTGTATCAGTTATCTATCTATCTATCTATCTATCTATCTATCTATCTATCTATCATCTATCATCTTTCTATCTTTATCATCTATGTATCTATGTATAATCTATATGTCTCTGTATCCATTTAGTGTTACAAACCGCACCAGGATTTAGTAACTTAAAACGATTATTTTCATATTCTAAAATACCTCTCCCAAGATATTTATTAACTATAAGTTTAAAATAGTAACTTTAAAATGGAAAGTTAGAGACCACTTTAATCTACTGATCAAGCTGAATAATGATAAAAGCCAACCTAATGTGATGTAATCTCTGAAAGTATGTATGGACTGAGAAGGGCGTCACTTCATTCCTCAGACGCAAAATCTCAGCCAAACCCAAACTGAGGAATATTTTGTAACATAACTGACCAGCAAGCATACTCTTTGAATGTCAAAGTCATGAAAGATGAGGAAAGACTGAGAAACTGTTATAGATAAGAGGAGACTAACAAGACAAAAACGAAATGAATGTGGAATCCTGGACTAGATCCTAGAACAGAGAAAAAGGCAGTAGTGGTAAAAAAAAAAAAAAAAGAAAGAAAGAAAGAAAAAAAAAGTGTAGTATTAACTTCCTGGTTCTGATCATTGGACTGTGGTTGTATGGGGTAATAACATCAAAGGAAGTTCAGTAAGGGGCATATGAAAACTCTATATATTTTAGCAACTTTTGTGTAAGTCTGCAATTGTTTCAAATTAAAAGTTACAGAGTGATACACAATGATATATTGTTTCTTACATTTCTGTGGGTTCCCAAGAGTTTCTTTAGTATTACCAACAGCATTTTTGGGGGGATGATTGGCTAGTTTTGGCTTATTCAGGACATGAAGAAATTGGGCTTCTTCTCACCATGGTGGTCTCACAATGGTTTGAAGAGGATGATAGCAAACCATAAGCTTCCAAATGCCTTGCCTTGGTAATTCTGCATCACTTCTATCTCATTCTGTTGCTTTGGGTCCCTGGGTGGCTCAGTTGGTTAAGCATCTGCCTTTAGCTCAGATCCTGATCTCAGAGTCCTGGGATCAAGCCCCACATCATGATCTCAGGGTCCTAGGACCAAGCCCCGCATTGGGCTCCTTGCTCGGCCTTGAGCCTGCTTCTCCCCTTCCCTCTGCCCCTCTCCACCCCCACTCTTGTTCTAGCTTGCAAGCTCTGCTCTCTCTCTTTCAAATAAATAAATAAACACAAAACAAATAACAAAAAACAAATCTGGTCCTGAGTCCAGACCAGATTCAAGATTTCGTGTTGAGGGGAGCAGTGTCTGATTCACATTACGAAAGGCTTGTGGACATGGGAAGACATGATTCATTGGGGACATTATTACAAAACTTACCATGAGCCACAGTGAGCAGTGCCAGAACACCACAAGGGACTGATGAGCAAGGCAGGGCACCTCCACCCTCCATCCTCACTGCAGTCACATCTGTCTGGCTGCAGTCCCTGGGGAGGGTGGGCCCTTTCTCACCCTGGGTCCCTTTTTTCTCATGCAGAAATTCTCATGGAATAAAAAAAAATCCCACTATTATAAATCTCTTCAGGGAATATATTGCATATGTGTATGTATGCAAGTCTGTGTGGAGGTTGCTTTGTGTATTTAGGTTTGTTTTACTTCATAGCAGCAAACTTGATTTTCTCATCATTTGTTAAATTCTGTAATGATAACAACACAGATGGTTTCCGTATGTGCGTAACAAAAAGGGCTGGGGGTCAGAGGGCAGTGAGGGAGAAGTTCACCACTTCTTTACAGTATTTACTACAGATAATTTAGAGAGGGGCTCACTGAGTTTTCACCAAAACATTTATAAATTCAAGTGGCCCTGACTCTCTTTTTTTCTCTGGGATTTTGCTGTATTCCAACCAGAAGAAAAAAAAGTTTCACTTTAAGTCAAATCAAATGAAAGATAAAATAAACTATAACAGAACAAGAAAACAGAAATCAATTGTTTTCTATAAAGCAAGGAAGAAATCGATAAAAATTGGAAGAGAAGTCATTATCTATGTTCAAAGTAATCAGAGTCGAGAAAAATTTTGCCATTGGTTAATTGACAGGGGCAAATAATATGTCTCACAGATAAGATTGTTATTTGTGATTTGATACTTTAAAAGGTATTACATTCAATGTTTCCAATTATAGGATCTGATAGAAAGTGGAGTCAATACACACTTCGTTTTAATTGAATTTGATGTCCAAATAGAAAATAAAAATGAATTTTTTCAAAAGACTTGAATTCTTGGTCTATCCCAAGAACGAGGCTACCGCATTTTCTTTCTACTGTATGTGTCGACGTTACTCAAAAAACAAGCCGTGTTTGTTCTCACTTCCGTGTAAATGGAACAGCAGTTTCTACTTTGGTCTGATTCCCCCAAAGTTAATCTGTCAGGAATTTCATAGGCCAGTGCCCTACCTCATCTGTCTTTTAGACAGTGATAAAAAGTAGAGTCACAGACAGCCAGTGGAGCCCCAAGCAGGCTTGTGCTCGTAATTATTTTGAAACTTTGAAATCAAGATACCCTTTCCAAGAAGAATCTCTCATTTTAAATGAAGTGAATATTTTTCCTAGATGCTACTCTTCTTTTATGTCCTTAGACTAAAAAACTGAAATTCTTTGGTATAGAAAATGAAAGAAACCTTCTGCTTTCATTCTGGGAGTTGGAGGATGGGGATAGTATCATTTCTGCTACCCTAGTGCAGTGAAAGGTTACAGTGTAAACCATTTTGATAAAAATAAAACTCTGGACACCTAGGTGTATAGATTCCAATATTATATTAGAATATATATGTTATATAAATGTTAAATCATAATTATACATCATATTAAATATATATTAAATAGCCATAGTTATATATGGTATTAAATATATAGATTGAAATACAGCACTTCTGCTAAGCACTATGATCCTATGTAAATGTTAACGTTACAGATGTTTACTGAATATAGTTGGTGATCGGTAAAAGTTTTAATTGGATTGAATAAATAAAAGTGTCATTGCACATTTCTTTCCTACAGAGATATTTGGGTTTAAATATGCTTTTACACACTTTTATCTATTATATAAAATTATGCATTTATTTTCCACAAGATGGCTTTGCTAAACATAGATTTTGAAATTTTGACTCTTTTCTATAAAGTTAAGCTTTTAAGACTTGCAATATCCTCTTCTTTAGGTCATTACCTGAAATGAGACTTTTTGGGCCAACCTGCACGGAACATCTTTTCCCTTGTGTTGAAATAAGGTTGCATACAGTCAATCTGTGGATAGTAGTTGTTCTTGGTGCAGGATAATGACCAGGTTGGTGGAGAAAGATAGAGACAAAATAGAATACAGGATTCCTGATCTCCCAAACTTTACGTGTTAAAAGGAACAGTCAATACTAACAACATAGAGGGGGGGAAAAAGCACAAACCTAGTATATTAACAAGTGCAATATTAATAAAACTGTGAGAAATCAAATTTATCAGTTCTGAATTGAAATATACAGACATACACACACACACACATATACTCATTAGGGGAAGCTAACTGCTATAAAAGAAACAGGAAGAAGGGAGGGAGGAAAGAAGGAAGGCAGGAAGGCAAGAAGGGAGGGAGAGAAGGAGGGAGGAAGAGAGGGAGGGAGGGAGAGGGAGGGAGGGAGAGAGGGAGGTAGGGAGGAAAGAAGGAAGGAGGAAAGAGAGAATTTCAGTGGTGTTAAACACTGATGGCTCCTTTCTCCCTTATGTCATAGAGGGTTTGCTCTGTGTGGTCAGTCATGGGGATGTAGGCTCTTCTGATCTTTGGTTCCTTTTCCCTCTGAATCCTTAAAGACCTCACCATTCACCTGGATAATTAGGAAATAGAAAAGGAGGATGTGTTCTTCGCATGCTGATTTGGGAATAGCTTACATCACCTCCACACATATTCTGTTGCCCAGAACTCAGTTGCAAGGCCATGGTAGCCTCCAGTGATACTTGCCCCCTGGTATTGACACCCTTGGAGACCCCTTTCACATTGCTGCAACAGAAATGATGGTGGGAGTTCCAAAATTATAAAGGATTTCTGCGTCTATCTTGAGCTTGGTCTCTCTTGGATCACTTACTCTGTGGAAAGTAAATCACCATCTTATGAGCAGCCTAAGGAGGTGACCTCCACATTGAAACTTTTTTAGCCAGCAACCAGCAAGAAACCAACAAACACCATGTGAGTGAGCTTGGAATGAGATGGTCTAAACATCAGCGGAGACTTGGGATAATTGCAGACCCAGCTGAAAGCTTGACTCTAACCTCTTGAGATAGGCTGAGCCAGAACCACCCAGCTAAGCCATTCTTGGATTCCTGACCCTCAGAAACTGTGTAAGATAACAACTATATGGTGATTTAAGCTGCTAACATTTGGAATAATTTGTTATACAGCAATGGATACCTATGTACACGATCTCACCTACCTAGGAAATGACCTCTAGCCATATGTCCATAAGAAAGGATATGGCATTAGTTTCCACACAGCTGTCTCTACCATACTCAATATCCACTCTGTGCAGGCGTCAGGATCAATGAGACTTAATACCTTTCCTGAGGAACTCCTAAGAACAAAACAACCATAGACTCATTGCCCCAACTTCTTCACAGGCTCTTCACCTTTTCCCTGCAGACCATAAAAATGTCCTTCACAGAGAATGCCAGAAGAAATGGGGCCTTAAGATCTGGGCTACTCCCAAATTACAATCTTTCTTCTGCGTGGGCCAACAGAGGAGACTCTAATCTTTTCCAGGGCAATCTAGGAGGCCCAGACACCAGACTGGAAAAAATGCCCAGATCCTTCTATTGAGGTACTTAACTCTTGAAAGGTTTCCAACAGGTCTTCCAGGCCAATGAGAATTTGTAAGTAGGTCCAGGGACCCGGAACACATTATGATCAGGCCTGAAATTCCCCTAGTGTGTTACTCAAAGAAACAATGGTTTACATTACCCACAAGCTTTCCATTGGATATTGCATAGCTATCTAATAGATAAAATATATTCAGATGGGCAAACTCTGGTGTGAATACTTTAAAATTACTTACTTCCAATCATGCTGTCGATCTACAGTCCTCCCTGTAACTTAAAACATGCTATAGGGACACCTGGTTGACACGGTTAAGCGTCCAACTCTTGATTTCAGCTCAGGTTATGTTCTCAGGGTCTTAAGATCAAGCCCTGTGTCAGGCTCCATGCACAGGAAGGAATCTGCTTGTCCCTCTCCCTTCTCCCATCCCCCTTGCTGTTCTCTCTCTCTCTCTCTCTCTCTCTCTCTCTCTCTCTCTCAGATAAATAAATAAAATATTTTAAAAGTATTTTATTGAAAAGAAAAGCTGAATAAAATAGAGAGGAAAAGGCTTTTCCGGTCTCTGGAAATCATAAAAAAAAAAAAAAAAAGATTCCTACTGTGTCTAGTCATGAAATGGGTTCTGAATATTGAGGTAATTGTCATCATTTGCCCTTAGGAAAAATCAGCAAAATGCAAAATTGTTACCAACAAACACTATGGGTCTGCCTTTCCAGTAGTGGGACCAGTCTAACTGAATAGAAATAAGATGATTTTCAAGTGTAAATAACAGGGAATTTAAAGTAAGAAGTACTTTGTCCACCACTCTGTTTGTATGACCTGGGGACTTTTACCTCATTGAACCTGTTTCTGTTTCTATAAAAATGGGAATAAAGATGCCATTACCTATGTTTTACTGGGGGGCAGGGGGAAAGTAGGTGAGTTATCCTATGTGTATTTCTATTTTCACACCAAAAGTTGGATAATAATAATAATAAAAGTAGCCTTTGCCTTTTGCCATTAGGGACTTTTTATTTTCCTGGTGGCATTTCTAGAACTTCACATTTTATTCATTTTGTTGTAGAGGTTTCCTTCAGTGTTCAAGACATTAAGACTGTCTTGAATTACAGGAAAGGTTTTATAGACAAAGCATGACTAAAATTTAAAGTGACTTAAAAAATATTTACACCAGGAAAAAAAATTATACCAGAACTTTCCCATAAAATGAATATTTCTTTCTTGGAAAACTATACACATACGTTAGTGAGTTGCCAACCTTTAGTATCTTTGAAATTTTCAACTTTCAGAGTAGAATTTTCAGCCACAGACTGGTTTTTCAACAAACATTTATTAAGGTCCTACTATGTACCTACCTGGAGCTGTACTAGGAGCTAGGCACAAAACAAACTATGAGATATCTTTTTTTTTTTTTTTAATGAATGCTCATTCATTGGAGTGAATTTGATCTTTTTGTGAAATCAAATAGTTACCAGAGAACCAAGCTTCATCAGAGAATCTTCAATCAAGTTGAAGAAAGTTGGAACTAGATGGGGGTAATTATAGTTTGTAACAAAACTGTGATTGGAATAAAATGAAACTGATTTTTCCAATGGGGCCAACAAATTTAATCCAAAATCAATTCCAGACTAAGGAAAAAGTAGCATCTATTGAATACCTAGTATGTTCCAATCATAATACTTCCAAATATCATTCTGGAAAATTCTTTCAAAGATCCATTATCCATACTTATCCATGAAACTCAATGACTTTTGCAAGACCACATTGCTAGGATATGGCAGAAGCAAATCCGGTCTAAAATCCCTCTGACATCAAAGTCAAAGACCATGTCCTTCCAGTTATAACAATCGCATATCCTTAGGAGTTTCAAATGTTTTATGGACAATGGCAATGAAACTAGAATACTTACATGACTTCCCAAGGGAACCACTTAGAAATAAGAAAGCATATGGGACTAGTAAATTCAGAATTCTTTTCCAAAAGATTATCAGTCTCCTTGATAAGTGTGCCTTATATGTCCGTGCATTAAGACCAATTTCCATTCCAACAAAAGGCAGCAAATTCCAACCAAAGGATAATGAGATGAGATTCACAATGGACTACCCAGTGAAAATCATTAACCAGTACCTCCAGGCTGCAAATTTATGATTGTCACTTTAGTGATTTGACTTTTTAGTAACAATTGCTAGAGCCCTGCCCCAAAGTGACACTACCCTATAAATCCTCTATGTTAAACTTCAGAGTTTGCTAGTAAAAGCACAAAAATCTCCAAGCAGGTAATGTGTCCCTTTATTCTTTCAAAGCACTGTCATCAATAAAATCCAGTGAGCTAGCCTCTGTGCCATAGCCTCTCTTACTATAATATTTAGGCTCAGGAATCATACTGTGTGGGTTGACAGACCACATTGCTGGAGAAATATGCAGATAACTTGGCTGAAACACCTTTAATTGACAGAACCTTTACAGATACAAAGAAGTCAGTCAGCTAAATAATATTAGGATTAGGCTTTGCCTTTCATTGAAGCATCTTCCTATAGAAAATGAGTTTCATCCGTCATTTTTGTCAAAGTCAGGGACAGCCATTTTGTCAACCAGACATGTTTATTTAATAAGCAGCATGGTGTTGTTTTGTAATCCCAGGAACATATATAAGCATTGTCTCTTAGTCCCCTCTCCCACTGCCCTAACCTCTGTGTTGTTATACCATACTTGTAGTCCACTTTCTGAGTTAGGGGGTTTCCAGATAGAAAGTAGCAGACCATAGGGGCTAAGGAGAGGATTGGTACACATCTTGGCATTGGGCCCAGAGTAATCAATCAGCAAACATCCACTGAATGGATTCTATAAGCAAACACTTCCCCAGCGCTGAGGGGGATATGAAAAAGAATGCCATATGTCTACACAGACAAGGATTTTAGAATCACTACTGAAATTCTTACATTTAATCCTCCCAATGAAGCTGTGAAGCTGTATGGCTCTGTGCCTTTTAGAGAGGCGGTTTACAGAAGGTAAGGAATTTGTACATGTCACCCACTTTGTAAGCAAATGAACTCTGCTTTGCCACAAATATTAATTTTAAAATCTTGGGCGCCTGGGTGGCTCAGTTGATTAAGCAGCTGCCTTCGGCTCAGGTCATGATCCTGGAGTCCTGGATCGAATCCTGCATCTGGCTCCCTGCTTGGTGGGGAGTCTTCTTCTCCCTCTGACCTTCCCCTTTCATGCTCTCTCTCTCATTCTCTCTCTCTAATAAATAAATCTTTTTTAAAAAGTAAAATCTTAATAGCCATTATACTCTAGCTTTACTATCAATGCAAGAAACTTTTCTTAAAATATAAATGTAGAAAAAGAAATCACATGAGTAAAAGCGATAAATATCAATCTAGCACTACAGCAGAAAAAATGGACTTGACCAGTGCTGAATATATGGGACAGTAATGGGGACTGTGAGAGCCTGGGAAAATGTCTGAACTCGTGTTGGAGGAGGTCATGGAGAGAACGTGACTGCTGGTTGATCCCCAAGCTGGACCTGAGCAGTTGGAGACTCCTTACTCTCTCCCTGCCCTTGGAACGTTCGCTCTGCCTGCAGTGGGAGCTGTACACAAGGACAGAACCTTGAGAGGACTTTGCGTTGTTGAGGCTATCTGGACAGCATACATGACTGAGCCTAGTGAAAGCTTCTACATAAGATTTCCTTTAGTTTCATTTTAATCTCAATTCTTTGTTCAACAAAGGTATGGCTTCGGTAATGGAACTCGCAACTCTAAAAAGCTTACCTGCTACTCATTCAGCCCTCTGGTTGCCAGGCATTGTGCCAAATCCCCCACAAACGCCATCCCAGTGCATTTTGTCAGCAGCCTATTCTCTTTATTTTCCAAATAAGGAATGGAAAGAATGGAACACCTAGGAAGCCCTTAGAAGATAAAGAAAGAGGTTTGTTCCTAGCGTTTCCTTGACTGATATATCATGAACGTTGTCTCAGAAATGAGCTGGGAATACCTGTTCATAGGGCCAAGAGTCAGAGAACACACCCACTTCTCAGATTCATCTAGGAGGGAGTGCTCATCCTGATCCAAATACTTCATTTTCTAGAGAAAGACTTTATCCTACTCTTCTCCCAGTTAAATAGTGGCCAGCCATGTGTTGGCTTGGAGAAATAGAGCATTGAGAAACCTTGCTATACTGTGTTTCTCTCCAGTTCCAATCCCCCCTGTGCTATTATGGTTAGAGTTGACTGAACTTACTCTTATGCTTCCATGAGCTCCTGTAGAGCCTCCCAACACCCATGAGTTTCTTAGGGTCAGAGACTCTGTCTTATTAAACTATATTCCTCCTATATTCTAGTTTTATATCTGGTACATTGTATGCTGTAGAGATCTGGTAAAATGAATTTGATTCTATAAAGCTTCCCCTACCTGATTTGAGTGCTTAAAATTACCTAACATGAGACATGGATTTTCATTTTATGGTAAAAGATAAGCTTTGAAGAAGTGATTTAATTGAAGAGTCAGGGTATTTTTTTACCTTCAAGGGAAGGGAGAGAGCTCCCACTGGCAAGGGGCACACAGGAGGCTTTTGAGGTGCCTGTCACATTTTATTTCTTGATTTGCATAGTAGGTATATAAATGTCCAATTGATAACTACTCCTGAAATTTTTGCAAACACCTTTGCATATGCTTTCTAGACTTTATGATCTATAACATGTATGTATAAAAGTGCATGCAACGAACGGGAAAGCACTTGTGCAATTTAAGATCAAATAAACCAAATGCTTGTATAACCACGAAACCACTTGTGTTTCACCAAGTTTAAAAAAAAAGATGTAAAATGCCCCCAGGTGAATTAATAATCTGACTTGACTTGAGTATCCATGTCAATGCACATGGTACTTTCTTTTTTTTTTTTTACTTTAAATGTATTTTATTTTTTTCAGTGTTGCAAGATTTATCGCCCATGCCCCACACCCAGTGCTCCATGCAATAGGTGCCCTCAGTACCCACCACCAGGCTCTCCCATCCCCCATCCCCTTCCCTCCAAGTCCCTCAGTTTATTTCTGTGTCCAAAGTCTCTCTTATTTCATTTCTCTCCCTGAATTACCCTACTTCCCATTTGCTTTCCTTCTCCTACTGTCCTCTATATTACCCCTTATGTACTACAAGTAAGTGAAACCATGTGATACTTTCTCTACTTGGCTTATTTCACTCAGCATAATCTCTTCCAATCCAGTCCATGCTGCTACAAAACTTGGATATTCATCCTTTCTGATGGAGGCATAGTATTCCATTGTACTTTCTTGTGAGCGCGAGGAAGAGAGGGACACTGCAGCGATGGAGGAAGGGCATCCGTGGTGAGATTGAAGGATGAGACAAAGCAGTTCTTGCTGGGTAGGTGTGGGGAGCAGATATTTTGTTCATATGAGACACAGAGAGATATGTTCCCCTCTCAGAAGGGTGGCTGCTGTTATCACAGTGGAAACAAGAGAAATGGAAGCCAGATTTGGGGGAAAGGCGAGATGATATTGGATGAGAATAGTGTTGCTAGGCCTGCTGCTTAGGGACAAACTCATAGATTTCCTGAGTTAAGACTGTGATGCAGGAATAAGGCTTTAGTAGTACTTAAATAAAGGAAAAGATGGGAAGCTAAATCTTGGCCAGTGTCCTATAAGAATCATGGATATATCGATCATCTTGAAAGGTTACTACATTTATAAATCAAACATGATATGTCACTATGCATTGGAGGACTGTTGTTTGGTATTACAAAATGACATTGATTAACTGTGGTGGCTTGACATTTGTCTCTTTGTTCATCTTATGAATTATTTTATAGAACAGGCTGTGATTGTGAAGGTCTGAGTTTGGAGTGAACCAAGGTAATGACTGTTCTGCAGTAATAAAATATCCACTCCCATTTACCCAGGGAATATTTCCTGGGAGGTGACACACCTAAACAGAATAGCACTCCATTTGGAAAGCTAATAGTTAAGCACTTCTCCCCAGTGGATGAAGACCCATGATTGGGGATATTATTACCCCTCTATAGAATTTGTCCCTTGTTCCCATGTTTAAATTCAGAAGACCAATGGAATGGAAACATAGAATTAACCTGATTGCAGCAGAAAACATTCCAGAGTGAAAACCTCTCATTCTCTTGGTCTGTCTTAATAGGGAATCAAATGTGATTTGTGTTGTGTGGAGATGATTACTGATGGGTAATTATTCTAAAATATCTCTTTTCAAATCCTTTGCCTGGCAATCAAGGAAGAATGTGAGAGGTTAGACATTACATTACTAGAGTTACCAGCAGCATATAATTTCTTAATTATGCATAAAATGAATAGCAAATACCTGCTGAAGGAGTTCCTGAATTTTCTTTGTGAAATGAAGTTTGGAGTACGCATGGGCCTGTGAGCCTTAATAGAGGTCGTTGTTTAAAAGACATGAGCGAAGGTTCTTCTAGTTCCGCTGTGTGAAAAACCTCAGTTTTGTTATCTCTATAGTGGGAATAATAGGAATAATAAATAAGAAACCAGCTCTTCTCTGGGTTGAAGTATGAGTTACATTAACTAATATCACAAGATACTTATGATGATGTCTGGCATATACTATAAGACACTCAACAAATGGCACAATTATATTATGGCTGTTATTTTTACTATCAAGATTAATATTACTATAATTCCTTAGACTACTAGCTTTGCTCAAAGCCATACCTGATTCAGGTAGAAATAAATTTAAATGAGATGAATGTCCCTTGCATATTTCCTTTTGGAATTAAATTATGGACATAAGAGTGAAAATCATTCATTAAGATAAGCCCCCCCCTTTTTTTTTAGATAAGCCTTTTGAAGATTGCTGTAGGAGAAAAGGGTCTGTCATAACCTTTTCCAAAAAAGCCTCTTATTTGTCTTGGGCTAAATAGTTCTTTGGGTTTTTCTTAGGGTGACATGTGCTGTTTGAAGGAGCAAGCCACCTTAAATTCAATTAGAATATTTACTTACACTTCCAATACTGAATCCTCTAATTTTGGGGGGAAATATGTACATTTTTGATCTATTACGGAGGGTTGTCAAGGAAAGATGAAGTGTGAATTGTTACTATTTGTGTTCATTTCTTGTCAAAGTAAAATGAGTACTTTACCACTCAACATCCTTCCTTAATTGTTCCCACAGAGCTAGGCAGTTTTTGGAGACCTTATGCTCTCAGTGGTATGGATGTTTAGCTTTTTGGAGTCACATTTATTTTTTTTATTTTTTTATTTTTTTTAAAGATTTTATTTATTTGACAGAGAGAAACACAGCCAGAGAGGGAACACAAGCAGAGGGAGTGAGAGAGGGAGAAGCAGGCTTCCTGCCGAGCAGGGAGCCTGATGTGGGACTCGATCCCGGGTCTCCGGGATCATGACCTGAGCCGAAGGCAGTCACTGAACCAACTGAGCCACCCAGGCGCCCCTGGAGTCACATTTATGATCAGTAACTAGACAGAGCAATTTATCTGTTTGGTCTTATTGCTGTGCTTGATTGGTGGGAGGAAAATCTAATAATAAAAAAAAAATGACACAGGCTAGAATTTTTAGCTAGTAAGAGGATCTCTACTCACTCCCACCACAGAAAACTGCCTGGAAACTACTGGAGACAAACTGGCACCTGTCAGCTTTTCTGCCTTGAGGGTATGAGGGTTTATAGTCTTCCAAGGCAAACACCGAGTGTTTGATAGCTACCAAGTCATTGTAAAGGTGCTACCATTTATGATTTGCAAAAGCAGCCACACCATTTCTCCTCTACCGGGATAATACCTTCATATCTCAGAGTAACTTGTCATGAACTATGGCTATAAGAAAGAACAAAGGGAACAAACCCGAGATTGGGATTGAGAGAGTTGTTGACAGCTAAATTGGTGATTAATTAGAGATTTCTTATGGAAAAATAGTGAGCCCTGAAGGATTGTCTGCATCATGATTCTTGACAACCGGAAAGTCATTCTCCATAAGTAATATTTGCAGATTGTATGCCATTCTGAAGACGTATTAAATATTAATTAATTAAATTAATGTTAGAAAAAATAATTGAGCTTTTAGCAACATGTAAGAGAAAACCATGCTTAGAAAAGTGAATGTCAAGCAGTTCAGTAAAATGCATTATAGGATTGATGTTTTATATAAACATAAATTAACAGGAGTATTGTTTAGAAACAATCTACTCCAATACAAATTATCAGAAAAATCAGCTTGGTAGGGATGACAACTTATTGGTACCTTATGCCTTTAGGGGGAAGAGAGAATTTACATTTTACCTTGTACTCTATCTGTACATTGCAATTACAGCTTGGATCAGAATGTAGTGCTCTGATGATTTCAAACATCCATATACTGGATAAAAAACGCTTTGGAAAACAAATGACTACTGTACATTTATTGTATCCTAAATTTCTGCAGTCCTCCTATGCCTGGAAGGAACAAGTAGGTTTAGATTTAGATGCCAAATACAACTTCTACTCAAACGAAAAGTTCAAATCCTTTGAGAAAGTTTGTTAACATTTTGGTAGTGTTGGGAAAGCCATCTGTTTTTTAGTCCAGATGTAGGACTGAGTCATTTTTTTTTCTCTCAGTTTTCTCCTGTTTCAGCATCTTCTTGTGTAGATCAAGGTCAAAGTAAAGGGAAAAGCAATCCTCTGTATCTGTTGCAACTCTGCAAATCGAAGGTAATTGGAAATGTATTGGTTTTGAGTGTTACAAAAGAACTGCGTCATGGATACCCACTTTCATATCCACTGAGAAAAAATGTTGAATATATGAATCTTTGGTTCACAATGAATGGGCACAATAACCCAAGTTGTCCTTGTTTACTATCTCTCTTTTATATCTATGTCAAATCAAGCAGGATTGCAAAAGTTCATTTTCTTCAACTTTTTGCAATGTCCCTGGGGCTGAGAGGAGTCAGCAAGTACCAGCCACTTTTGGAGATGTCTTGTTAAGTTGGCTTTGTCCAGTAGATTTTGTCAGAAACAGTTTCTTTCTTTGTGAGACATTTGTGACATTCATAATACAATCACTCAACAAAGATTGATTCACAATAGTAAGTGCAGATTGCTGTTCCACTTAAAACAGCTTGCATGCATGGCCATGATTCCTCAAAACTCTTAGAAGAGTATTCCTGGCTTTGAATGTGATTGCAGTAAGGCACATGTATGATGAATAGTACTTTATGTGCCCCCTAACTTAGCAAAGAGTTTATGCTCTTGCCTCTAGAGTGGTGATGTGATTACATTTTCCTGTTCTCTGACATGGACAGTGCATACAGAGTGCCCTAGGTTAATGCTCATAGAAATGAAGTTTCCCACTTGCAGTCTACCATTTGTCTTCCATGACCCTCCCTCTTTCCTTTTGCTCTTTTTCCTTCTCTGTAGCCACAATGGATCCACTTTCCATCTTTCCACATCTCCTCTACTTGATTTGAGTTCTTGTTTCTCAAGTAGCCCCACTAATAATCTTAGAGTGGTAGCTCTGGTGAGGGCAGCAAAGCACAGGAGGGGGAGAAGAATTTTTGGTGAAGAGCACGCAGCCCTTGGTGCACACAGACATGGGTCAGGTTGTAGCCCTAGTGCTTATGATTTGCATAACCTTGGACAGCTGGCTAGATTGAGAGGTGTTTCCATTGTCTCCTACTATCCTCAAGAATATGAGGATAATAATGCCTTCCTCATCCAAAGGATATAAGAACTATGAAAACTCAAGGTGGTCAGTGTTGACTTGGTGCACTTACTTCATCTCCATTATGTTCCCCTTTCTTCTTTACCATGCCATGGTGTCGTCCTGTTTGCAACCTCAGGATTGTGTTCAAGAAACAACACCACATTTCCTGCTCTGCTCAGAAAATGGGTCAACCTGTCATTACTTTAAGCATAATTCCTTTCATCCTTCTGGTGATCGGTTTTCTCAGTGGCCTCTAGGGGCAAAGTGAGGGAAAAGTAGTTGGGAAATAGGGGGGACTCATGATTCCTGATTTATTTTTCCAGTGTGAAAAGCTAATGGCTTACCTATTAGAAATTGCCATTTGTTTCAATTACCAAACAAAAAATAATAATACCTTTAACAATACTATTTTAATTGCCTACATCAAGTGCCACTACTATTCTTAGAATGTTTTATTTTTAAAATTTTGAGCAATTACTTTGTAATTTTGTAACTTTGTAACTTTGTAAAGATACTCTACACAGAGAGTCCATCTCCCCCTGAGACAGTACGCTAAAAGCCTTCCTGTCTGGTGGGCCTCGTTTCTCCTTCACTGTTATCCCCTCCACTGTTGACATACGAAAGTTGAAGCTGGGAGACAAGACTCTGCAGGAAAGCTTTTAATATTTTTATTGCTTCACAAGGAGGCAAACCCTGGTCAGATTCATATGTGGTGACCCTAGTGGGGAGGTAAGTGAGTTGTGGCCCTCAGAAGGAAAGAGCCAGGTCTAGGAGCCACCAGCCAGAACAGAGTCCCATTCATTGCTCTCAGCCTGAGGCTCCCCACTCACTCTCAGGTGCCCTTTCTATTATATTCTAAGCCATGGTCACCATCAGTGGCCTAGATCATGCAGCATTCCTGGGTCTGGCAATGTGGCTGAGGACAATGTGAAGCTAGAACCCTAGATAATTCTATCCAAAAGGTCTGGGATGGGTAATGAGTAGTACAATTCACTGATGTGGTTGGCACCCCATGTACTAGAACTCTGGGGTCTAGTGAGCATTGTCTATGAAAAAAAAATACAGATTTGAAAACAGGAAACTTTCAAAGCCTTTTGAAAATCCTTTCTATACATTTACTTTTGGGAAGTTCAAAATATATTATTTTTACTTGGGTAATTTGATGCTATAAAAGGAGAAATGGACATTGAAATCTCTAATTCTTCTGCTGGTATGGAGGTCCTGTAGTAGCAGGTTTTATGTCTCTTCAGTATCAAGGATAGAAGCTAGGGTAACAGTTTCATTGGCTGTTGGTATTTTAGAGCAGGGTTTTCAAACTTTAGTATAGATCAGAATCTCCTAGGAAACTCATTGAAACAGATTCCTGGGTTTTGCTCCTACAGAAGGTGATGTGTGGTTCTAGGATAAAAATATATATATATATATATATATATATATATATATATATATATATATATATAAGATTCTCCGTTTTTAACACCCCACAGGTGATGCTGATGTTGCTGGTCTTAAGACTTCAGTCTCAAGTACACGGTCATAAAGTGCTGCTGCAGCCTGCAGTTTTCCTCTTCACTTTGCTTTAGGAGATTCTAGTCTCAGTTACACCATAATGTCTGGGCAGGGAGACCCACCAGAGTTGAACCACCCAAACTCTCCAGAACTCAGTCATACTTTCTGGCATTTCTTAAATATCTGTTATTCTTAGAGCCCTAAGCCATTATGGCCTAAAATACAGGTGCCCGGGGGTCTTCACTCTACAACAGAGAGAGTAAGAGAGAAAGGAAGTGTGTCTGGAATACCATGTCACAAAATTAGTTAGAGGTGCATTGGGCACAAGGGTGGTCAAATTACAGGCCTATGTTGTCTCAACCAACATAATTTCATTCTGGTTTACAAGGTTTGTCACACATGCTCTTGGAAGGGATATAAGACATGGCTAAATTAAAGCAGTGTATGACGTGGGAATCTTTCAGCTTGGGCTTGAAATTCAGTCATACCCTAACTGATTCACAGCCCTATTCTGGGCCTGGCTCTGGCTAAGAGCCAGATTGCTGTATTGCTAAGCCTACTGAAGCATTTGTGGAACACGGGTGGGGAGAGATAAAGGAGGATGGGTATGGAGGTCAGATGAACTGTGAGAAAATACTACAGGTTCTCTGAACCTCTGTTCCCTCATCTAAAAAATAACATGTCAGTGATATTTACTTAACAGAGTTTTTGTAAGGATGGCCTGTAAGTATACGTAAAGCTGTAAGCATGAAATCTAGAACACATTTATCAATATTAGGGTTCTTATTTTTTGAAATCTGGAATGTAGTAACACTCAATAATATTGGTGTTCTTTTCTTATTATTTGAAATCTGAAACACAGTAACACTCATTAATATTAGCCTTTTTTCCTTTTATTTTTCTTAGTGTCTCCTGCCCATTAATCAGGAGAACATGAAGGCTGAAGAAAGAAAAGAAATATTAGGTTCTCAGAAATTGCAAATTGTTGGTCTCCTGGTATATAACTGAATCAGACTTCTTCTTCTTCTTCTTCTTTTTTTAAGTTTAGTGGAACTCCAATGACAGGCCTAGAGATCTCACCACCTCTGGTGACAAAAAAATCTATAAAATGGCATCATGTTTTAAAAGTAGAAGATCCATCTTGGGTATTAAAGTTAACAGGTGGAACATAGATGGTAAATATTCATATAAAGCCTTTACCATCTGACAGTGGACCATAGTAGTTCCTAAGGCATCATATTGAGGTGCAAATTATATGTCATTGAAATGATAAGGCATATGATGACATAATGCAGGATATGGAAAGAGAATGGAACAGGGGCTGGGTTTTAATTCCATCTCTGCCCCAACGAGCCTTGTGACCTCGCAAAAGTCACTAAACCTCCTGGTAATGTGTGCGTGTATGTGGTACTCTGTACAACACTCTCTCCAATACCAGCTGGAGTGCCTTTTAGCTCATAAATATCATGCTTTGTTTAACATCATCAAGTTAATACTTTGGAAGCTAAATATTCTCATGTAGAGAAGCATTTCAAAGACAAAAATCTGGGGGAACTAAATCTGGTGTGCTGATCTTAATGACTGTGGGCAGCAGCTCTAAAGACAGAATTTTCCCAAGAATCTCCACTTCTTGCCTGATTCCTAGAGTGCCCAGCTCATAGCAGGACATGAGGAGACATTAGATTTTCCCTGAAGATAGACCCCCCAACCTATATCAATGCCTTGAGACAGGAGCTGTAACTGGCTGGTCACTGTCCTATTTCAACTGTTGGTGCAGTGCCTGCCATGTAGGAAGAATGCAATCAATATTTGTAGACTGGATAAGAAAATGGATGACTAGCAATTCAGGTGATCCAGCCTCAACAAGATTGTCCCAGGAAGCCTATACAAATCAAATTGTGAAATTTTCTTCCTTTCCTGATTCTGTATAGACAGAACCCTAATTTCTGCCAGTGCCTGAAGGATAATTACAATAATAATTCATGTCTCCATGTGGAACTAAGGTATAACATTCATACTTTCCCAAGGTGCATTATCAGTCATACTTCATTTTGGAGAGACTGTATGGAAAATTAGCAGTTCTACCACAGGGCTAATGAGAAATATAGGTAAAGCATCTGAAGCAATGGAAAATAAGAGATTTTTTTCCATTGTAATCAATTAAAAGTATATAGTAGAAGATTCTGTGTAGATCCGCACTCCACATCAAGCAGCATGTATCATCACACCTTATTTTATTTTATTTATTTTATTTTTTCTCCTTTATTCAATTACATTGCCTTTAAAAAAATAGACTTTGAGTCCAAATCGTGTGCATGATATTCTGATAAACAGCATAGTGATAGGTAATATATAGCATTTTCCACCTACAGCGTGAATTGGGGACATAGACCTGTGAGTACAAAGCTATACATGGAAGGTCTGCTGGCACCTGTATTAAGTAGGAAGAGGTCTTATAACTAAGATATCTGAAATGCACAAGTGAGAAGCAAAATGCTAGAATGGTGGGCAGTGGAATACTGAGGAAGGTGGAGAAGCCTACTGCAATGAAGAGATCAAAGTTGAGGTAGGAAACATATAGATACTGTAGGGTCAAGTCAGTCCAAGAATCATGATGTAGGAAGACCACAAACTATCCACAGATATGTGGCATTCACAGTGAATGACAGAAATCGTAGCTGTTAGGTACAGTAAATGCATTAGTTTGGAAGTCTAAAGATATCCATTGGAAATCCAGCTCTGCCATTTACCAGACAAGTAACCTTGAGCCAGATCTGTGGACCTCAGTTTTTCAATGTATAAAAATAGGCTTACAGGTATCCACCTCAGATCTCAGAAGAACAAATGTGGTAACATACAAAGCAAGAAGCGCTTTGTCAGCACACAAAGTATAGAGCAAATCTTATCATGCCAGTGTATGATTGAAGCTTGCAAATGGAAAAGCTATACTGAAAGGCACAGTGGAAAGTCTGAGGATTTGGCTGAAATGTTTTGTTGAGTGGGTTTTGACAATGTTGTCTCAATAGGGTTACCCATATCCCAGACTTCTATAAGATAATCAGGCAGCCAAATTATCCTAACATCTATTCTTGCCCTGTTTTAACACATGCATTTAGCTTCCATTTGAATAGTTAGCCTGCTCAGTGCAGAAAACTGAACCAGATAATGCAGTCTGTGTTATTTTTGTGTTTGGGCCGAGTCATTTTGCCTGGCAATGCTAAGGAAAATAAGCAAATAACTGCCAAATTTCCACTTAGCTTGGTGGAAACAAGGTATGAATGCGGGTAAATCTTGGAAGAGGGGTATTGTTAAAGGATGAGAAAATTTCTAGGAGAAGAGGTAGGGGGTCTCTTGATTGTCCTATTCTTGGAGAATTTCCACCACACAACTGGAAAAACGTGTACATCTGGTTATGCTTCCTGTTCAAGTGTCACTATGCTGTTATCTGCAAGCTCCCTGTATTCAGTCCCCCTTCTGCCTTCTAAATGACTTTTGCACCTCGTTCATACTTTTCTTTACCAGCGAATAATAATGGCAACATAATCTACTAACCCAGGCATTGTAATTTATAGTTGGCAAAGTATTTACTTTATTCATTTGAGTCCCCTAAGTACCATGAAAAAGTTTGGCATTGTTGTTTTTACTTGACAAGTGAGGAAAGAGATTTAGTAGGGATTGGGGGAAGTGGGAGAGGGAAAGAACATAAATCCAGGCTGGAGAGAAGAGGGCAGACTCTTGGAAATGAAGGAGACTGTGGCAAGTCAGACAGCCAAGAGAGAGCTGTGTCTCACTGACAGTGAACTAACTGTGGGGTAGCTTCTGAGCTTGGAGTTTGCTGCTTCTTTCTTGACAACCATAATCAAAGCTCAAAGAGTTCATACAAGTTTCTCTTGGCTAGAAAATGGCTGAGTCTTGTGTCTACAACATGTCATCTCCCTGCCCCACTATGCTGGAACCTTATTAAACCAGACCCATCTTCTACAAAGCCTACTCTTGGGTGTAAGAGAAATTCAGAGAAAATCTTGATTATAGAAACACATCTACACAAAGAAGAACAACAGCAAAGGTTGGTGATGGGAGGAAAAAAAAAAGCACCAGGCACTGGTCAGATGGTAACCCATTGCTGCTCAAATGCACATCCTCAAAAAATGTTTTGTGATGTATATTCTAGTACTCAACAACTCTCTGTCCATCCACTTGGATTCCTTTCTTTCTTTTAATATCTTTGCAATGTTTAGAAACTAATTATCTTTCTATAAACACCAAGGACAGATGGATTCCAGGAAAGTGCTGAGCGTGATATAAAGCCTGTCAATAGTAAGCTGATGCTACCACTTTTTCATTATTTGTAGTCATCTTCAGAGCATGTATTTATCTTTAAGCTCATGTTTCTTGCTCAGAATTTTTAATGACAATGAACATCTTGTCCCTCTGAATCCTCACTTCACCTCCATCCTCTTTCGTCCTCTAGTTTATAAGATAAAACTAGACAAATAGGACATCCAGCCTGTAGATTGTTATGGCATAACTGGTTTAGATATTCAAAACTCTCTTTGTTCAGGCTGCCATGACAAAATACCGGAGACTGAGTGACTTTGACTTAAATAACAGAAATTTATTTTCCTGCAATTCTAGAGACTGAGTCTAAGATCAAGGTGCCAGCAGGGTGGATTTCTGGTGAGACTTCAGACTTGTTGAGGACCTCCTTCTCACCATGTCCTCTCATGGCCTTTCCTCTGTGGAGAGAGAGCTCTCTGGTGTCTTTTCCTCTTCCTATAAGGACACCTGTTCTATAGTATTAGGGCCCCACGCTTACACCTCATTTTACCTACTTGCCTCCTGAAGGACCCTGTCTCCAAATACAGTCACATTGAGGGCAAGGGCTTCAACATATGAATTGGGGAGATGGGCCACAATTAAGTCTCTAACAATATCTGAAGACAAAAACATGACCCAAAGATGATCTTTCCTGATTATTCCATCTTAAAGCATCCTAACACAGGTGGCCCTTTACCTTTCTCCCATCTCGCCATCCTTCCCTTTTCATTCTCAGCTTTTCACTGAATTCCATTACCTCCTCCGAGGTCTCTACTATACCTTTTAAATCTGAAATAGCCCAGAGATGGTTGCTACCCAGTGGTCACCTAAGAAGCAATCCTAGAGAGAAGGGAGGAAGACTTGGTCACATGAGGAGAAAACACAAGAGCTTCAGAGCTTTCTGGGTGGGGAGCCTCAATATTTATCTTCCTCCTTATCCATTATGAAAAAAAAATCAAGAGTTAGAGGCAAGATAGGGTTGTTGGGTATTTAGTGAGATTTGGTAGAAAATGGAAGGAATGGCTGGATGGCAGTAAGTTTATGTGAAGGTGTGAGGAGGCTTCATATTAGCCTGTGGTCCACAGGTCAAAATCTAGCTGGGCAGAAGATTGGACAATAGCACTCTTCCACTGAAAGGGTAGAGAGCAAGATGAGCACAAACAACTTCTCTGGGGAAGAGAAGAGGGAGGTCAGAGTGCTGAGCATAGCCAGGGGCTCTGTCAAGAGCAGCAGTGTCCCAATAAATAATGGCAAATATTGGCTGCTACTACAGAGGACTCACACAACTTTGGACGTGTGACTCTGGTTTCTAGCTCACACTACCATTTGACAAAGAATGTAAAAAAATTACATAAAAGAACCATCTTTATTTTTGTCACTCTTTGGTGAAATGGATTACTGACCCCCAAGTCCTCCTTTTTTCATTTAACTTTGGAGTGATAAACAAAAATGTTGACTTTGAAAAAAATGAATGGAGAAAATTGGGAGATCAGAATTCCAGGAAGATCTAGTCTTCATTCATTCCTGTATCTCTGTCCTGATTCTACCACATTATAGTCTTTAGGATGCTTTGGGACCCTTCTTAAAATGTCAGCATTTATTATTTAATGCCTGTTCTAAAATGCATGACTCTATTTTAGGCAAATAATGAAATCTCTGATCATTTATGTACACATAGAGGCCTGGAATCAATCCTTCTGAATGCCCATTCTTGTATAATACTGCGACAATAAGTAGAAGAAATGCAGGATTTAGGCTGCAAGCACACACTCACGCAGCACAGAGTTCTGTTTTATTTTGTTTTTCTTCAGAATCTTCCATGTAGCTTTATTCTGTTACTCATTTGGGAGGTGTTGTCTTAAAATAGAGGACAACAAATTTTGGTGAAGAGCGCTGGAATTTCACCTAAGGAAGTGTTGATCACAGCTTGCCACTTTAGTGACACTTTTCCATCAACTTCTGGTCATCACTCATGGACACTGCTTTTGTTTAGGTCTCCGCCTACCCCTTTGGATGCTTCTTGTTGGTCTCCTTGGCTCTATTGCTTCATCGCCCTGACCTATAAATACAGGAGTCTTTCCAGCTTTACTCCTTAGGCAGCTTTACTGTTCATACTCCTTATTTGGACTCCATCCAGTCCCCTGCTCTTTGATGGTTTCCCAAGTGACACCCCCACTCCCAACTTAGGCTCATTTCTAACTGCCTGTTCAGTGTGTCTGTTTTGATAGCTAAAAAGGCATCTTAAACCAAACATAGCCATAGTTAAACTTTGGTTTCCACTCCCGGCAAATCTGTTTCTCCTGAAGTCTTTTTGACAGCCATAAATGGAGGTCCATTCTAGTTGCATAGATCACACTCTCAACTTACCCTCAACTTTCTCTGACTCCTCACATCTAGTCCATCAAAAAGACATGTTGCCTTAGCTGCAAGATTTATCTAGGCCCCCAACATTCCTGCCCTTCTCTGCTATGTGTCCAAGTTGTACCATCAATAGTAATGGGTCTTTCACTCTGCCTCTTTTGCTCAGCTCTATTCCCTTGTAGTCTATACACAAAAGTAAGAGTGTTTCTTTTAAAATGTAAATTCTATAAAATCCTCCACTGACATCTCAACTCACTTGAAATAAGATCTTAGAGACAAAGGGGATTAAGACCACACTTATCATTATGAGCACTCAGTAATATATAGAATTATTGATTCATTGTACTGTATACCAGAAACTAATGTTAACACTGTTAATTACACTTCAACAAGAAATTAAAAAAAATCTTACAGAGTACTGTGAATTCAGCCACTTGTTTCCTTTCTGAGTTCAACCCTTACTGCTTTCCTCAGCACCTACTCCAGTCCAGCCTAGCTGATTTCCCCACTGTTCCTTTAACACACTCTTGCCTCAGGACATTTGCACACACTGATGCATCCCCTGAAATTTCTTCCTTGAAGAGCAGGCCTTTTTCCTTTAGGTCACATAAGCCTCTGCTCAAATGTTACCTTATCAGAGACACTTTTCCTGACCAATCTCTCTAAAGTGGAACTCCTGCCCTTCCCTCTTTATTTCTTCCCTACTTATTTTACCATATAAGCCTTATTTCCACAGATAGGTACTTCCTACTTACCTACTTTTTGTCTACCTCCCTCATGAGAGTGCCCAATCCCTGAGAACTGGCGCTGTGAATGTGTATTTGCTGATTGATCTGCAGTGCCTACAACATCACTTGTTCATAATGCTTAATCAATCACCCCATATTACTTTTTTAAAAAAGATTTTATTTATTTGACAGAGAGAAACACAGCCAGAGAGGGAATACAAGCAGGGGGAGTGAGAGAGGAAGAAGCAGGCTCCTTGCCGAGCAGGGAGCCCAATGTGGGACTCGATCCTGGGTCTCCAGGATCATGCCCTGAGCCGAAGGCAGTCGCCTAACCAACTGAGCCACCCAGGCGCCCCCTCCATATTACTTTTTATATGTATTAGCACAGGAGTCTCACTTGAAAATAAGAAAAAGGTCAATGGGAAAGAGAACAAAGGGAAATCAGAAACCTGGCCCTGGAAGAGAGAGTTGTTTTTTAAGCTTCGCTCCTCAAATGGGGTGTTACCTGGGAGCTTAGCTTATTAGAAATATAGATGGGGGCTCATCACAAACCTAAAGAATAGACTCTAGTTAAATGAGTTAATTTGAAGCAGAAGTAGATTTTAATTTTTCCAGACCTCAGTGGCGTTATTTGGCCCATTCCTGTGGGCATTTGGGTGGCTGAGCTGCAGCCGCGTGGACCTCCTTCGCACCCAGGACCAGGCGTGTACTTCAACGTTGGCAGGGGTGAAGGGGCAGAAATCTGAATTTTGACAAGGTTCCTGAGTAATTTGTATTACACAGTGGAGTGGGAATCTTTGCCCTAGAGTCCTGCAAATGCATCTCTATCTCTCCTCAGTGAGACACCCTGGCCTATCTGAACAAGGCTGCAGCTTGCCTTATATCTGACACCGAGCATCCTTCTGTATTGTCTGCTTTCCAGACCTTGTGATTTATAAATGGTTCATAAGCGAGAAAAATGACTTCCACTGGGGAAACTAATGAGACCAGGCGTCCTGCTGCTGTTCAGTTTTTGACATGGGAAAGATCCCACCCAAGAGAGTCTGCAGAGGCAGAATTGTCACTCATGAGATCACAGTCCCCTGTCAAGAAGCAGGCTGCCAATTTGAGCCAAAATAAGAGTTCATTGAGAATCACCACAGGCAAAAGCCTTCCTATTGGGTGATCTGAGAAAACGGGTACTTGGTGAAACAGAGCTGAATATTCAGATAGGCAGAAGGGAGACAGTATAGTTGCATTTATGTTGTACTTTGTTCCTCCCCTGAGCTGTCTTACAGAGAGCATCTCCTCTCCTGGTAGCTGCTGTAATTCGTATATTTTTATCTTGTCATTGTTCAAATTTGGTTTGCTAAATCATTCAGATCTTCCTGACAGCTGCTGGTGCAAGGTCAGAAAATAGCATTTCACACTTAACTGTGATGGGGATTTGAGTGCACGTGATTAATTGGGAAGTGCTCTTAGGAGAAGGGGAGAAAAGTAGGATGGGATACGGAAAGAAACCATACACAGATGTGGGTTCAGTTCAAGCTTAGGCTTGGCCTAAGCCCACAGGGAGCTCTGGAGCATGCAGGGCACCAGACACTACATTAAGCAAGCAACACTCACAACAGCTGGGGGATGTGTCTACCATAGGTATTAACAACTATCAATCCTTACACCCTTTATGAGGAGTAGTTTCTTCGTCTAGATTAGAAATCTGCCTACTGATTCCATGCAAAAAAAAAAAACATTATTCCAATTTTAGATAGCAACATCTTTTATTTGATTACCATTTGCTATTTCAAATGTAGTGTTAATTATTAACTCATTTAATCCTAATAACCGAGGTGTGCAAATGCTATTGCTGTTCTTCACTGATGAAAAATTGTTGCACTGGAAGCTTGAGAAGTTTGCCCAAAGTACACAGAGGTCCACTAGAGTTTAGGCAGTCTAGCTCCAGACTCCTTATTAGCAGCCACTAGACTATAAGACACCAGCTGGACGACCACCACTTTGAGAGGAGGCATGGCACCAGAAAGCCTCACTTAGTACTAAGACAAGGTAGGTGCCCATTTTATGTTGGCTAAATGAACCAAAGTGAACCAAAGGAACCAAAAGAAACAATATTTAATCCCTTTGACCTTGTATAAAACGGGAAACATTAATTTAGCTCTTAGTTCTGTGGGTGAGCGATTTGGGCTGGGAACAGCCTTGCAGCTCTGTTCTTGATGGGCATTCTGTGGTCAGCGGCTGATTATCTAGCAGTTCCACCTCTTGGACTGGTTGTCCAAAAGCTGGAGTGATGGGCACAAGTGAGCCATGTGTCTCTCCTTATCTAACTGGCTACTCTAGGCTTGCTCACCTAGCATCTTGGGAGTGTTTCAACAAGGAGAATAAAAATAAAAGGTAAGGCTTCTTGAAGCCTAAGCTAAGAATGTGCACACTATCACTTCTTGGGCATTCTTTTGGCCAAAACAAGTCACAAGGCCACCTCCGATTCAAAGGTTGAAATTGATGTCATATTCTGATGGGAGGAGCTCCGAGTCACGGTTGTAAAAGGGGAAGGAAACCAAGAAAGGAATTCTTTGTAACCCTTTCTGCTTTTACCAGAAATCTCACTGTGTACCTGTTTGTTACATGTAAATATGCAATATAAACCCTTCCATCACATTTAGTGCTTTCTTTTAAATGTAAAATATTGATAATATTCAATTATGAAACCTAGAAACCAAATCAGTTCTGTTAATCAGCTAATCAAAATCATTGTACACATCTGAAACAAGAAGTCTGCTCCTTGGTGCTCTTTTTGCTTTTTCTTCTGAAAAGACTAGAAAAATATCTCATCAATAGCTCTACAGTCCTATAATAAATATTTTAAGCAAGGTTGAAGTAGCTTTAAATGTCATATAATGAAATTTGAGGCTCCCATCCATCCCATTCCACTACCTCATCTTACTCTGAAGAATGACCAACATCAAAAGACATTTGTGTTTCCAGACCTCTGAATGGGAGTGTACTATACGTATTATCTTCCACTTTGCTTTTTCATGTAGCATTGTGTCTTGAAGAAATTTCCCTATAGCACAAATAGTTTTAACTCATTTTTATTTTTATTATTTTTATTTTTTTAAGATTTTATTTATTTATTTGACAGAGAGAAACACAGCGAGAGAGGGAACACAAGCAGGGGGAGTGAGAGAGGTAGAAATAGTCTTCCCGCTGAGCAGGGAGCCTGATGTGGGGCTTGATCCCCAGTCTCCGGGATCATGACCTGAGCTGAAGGCAGTCGCTTAACCAACTGGCCACCCAGGTGCCCCTCATTTTTAAAAAATAGTGCAGTAGTCCCTCTGAAGTCCAGAGATATGCCATTGATAATTTACTTATTCCCTTGTAGGTAGTTATTTTTACTGCTTCCAGATTTTCACGTCTTATAGACAATGACGGAGAGTGAATTTTTTTGTGTATTTCTTTGGACTCATTTATGAGAGAATATTTAGGAAAAATTCAGGAAGTGGAAATTATAGGTTAAACATGGTCTTTTAAAATTCAAAAAATATTGATTAAAATAACTACAGTGAGGGTGTGCCAAGTTTACCAATTTTAGACTCCTATAAAATAGTGTGTGCATGTAGGATTATTTTTACATGCTCATAGACCATACAGACAGTTCCTGACTTAATATTTCAATTTACAATTTATCCAACTTTACAACAGTGTCAAAGCAATGTGTGTTCAGTAGAAACTGTACTTCAGATTTTAAACTTTGATCTTTTCCTGGGCTAGCAATATGTGGTAAGATACTTTCTTGTAATGGTGGAGAGCAGCAAGCACAGCTCCCAGTCAGCCACATGATCCTGAGGGGAAACAGCCATATACTTACAACCATTCCACTTTTCACTTTCAGTACAATAGTCAATAACTGACATGAGATATTCAACACTTTTTTTTTTTTTTTGAGATTGTGTGCAAGTGTCAGAGGAAGGACAGAGGGAAAGGGAGAGAGAATCTTAAGCTGGCTTCACACCCAAAGCCAAGGTAAGGTGGGGTTCAGTCTCACCAACCGAGATTAAGACCTGCCCTGAAATCAGGAGTCAGACACTTAATGGACTGAGCCACCCAGACACTCCTCAACACTTTATCATTAAATAGGCTTTGTCTCAGGTGACTTTGCCCAACTGTAGGCTAATGAGAGTGTTCTGAGCACATTTAAGGTAGACTAGGTGAAGCTAAGATGTTTGGTAGGTTAGGCATATTAAATGCATTCATTTTCTACTTAGCATACTTTTAACTTAGGATGGGTTTATTCAGATGTAATCCCATCACAAGTTGAGTAAGATCTGTATGTATTAGCAAGTATTAACATTTTGCCACTGTTCAACTATTCTAATTTTAGAGGTCTGGTCACATGATTGCTTTTTATTTCTTTAAATATAAGTGAGGTTGTGTATCTTTCCAGAATTTATAGACAGTTTATATTTAATTTTGTGAAACGCTTGTTTATATTCTTAACTCTTTTTAATACTGTTTTCAAGAAAAAGCTTGTATGAAACTTTTTTAAATATTTTTTTTTGTAAGAGCACTTAATGTAAAAATATCCTTTTAACAAAGTTTTAAGGTACATTATTGTTGACTGTAGATACAGTGTTATAGAGCAGGTCTCCAGGGTTCATTCATGTTGCTTAACAGAAACTCATATCCAGCTATTAGAAGCTCTCCATTTCCCCCTCCCCTTGGTCCTTGGATTCTATGAAGCCACTATGATTCTATAAATTTGACTGCGTTAGAGACAGTAAGTAGAATCATGCAACATTTGTCTTTCTGTGACTGGCTTATTTCCCTTAGCATTACATCTTCAAGATTCATCAGACTGTCAAATATTGCAGAACTTCCTTCTTTTTAAAGGCTAAATAGTATTTATATATATATGCAATATATATACCCTATATATGATATATAATATATATAATATATATAATATCCTATCTACATATATATGTATCATATTTTCTTTATTTGTTAATAAACAGTTTGTTTCCACATCTCGGCTTTTGTAAATAGTGCTACAATGAACACAAGAAGGCTAATATCTCAAGATAACATCTCAAGATCCTGATTTTAATTCTTTTGATAAATACCCAGAACTGGATCATATGGTAGTTCTCCCTTTTAATTTTTTTTGTGGAACTATCATACTGTTTCCATTTTAGCTGTGCCATTTTACATTCCCGCCAACCATGTCCGAGAGCAACAATTTTTCCACATCCTTGAAAACATTTGTCTTCTATTTTTTTTAAAATAACCATCATGGCAGATATGAGGCCAAAACCACAATATATAAAACTTTTTATCATAAATAAAATGAGGCTTTATGTCAATGAAAAATATTACTACTGTTTTTAAAAATGCACTTTATTGAGAGGTATGGCATACACAGAAAATGAACTAATCTTAAGTATACAATTCCATCAGTTTTGAACAAATACATGTACCTATTAGACCATCAAACAAATCATGATATATAATAGTTCTAGCAGTTCAGAAATTCCTTCATGATGCTTTCTAGTCAATTGCCTTATACTTCCACAGAGGCAACCATTAATCTGACTTCTAAGAAGATAAATTAGCTTTTCCTCTTTTTGAATTTTATATAAAATTAACTATGCAATATACACTCTTTTCCATGTGGGTTCTTTGTTCAATGTTCAATGTGTTTTCTTTTCTTTTTTTTTTAACAATGACAGTTCATTTATCAGTAGTTTGTTGTTTCTCATCTTTGAGTAGTATTGAATTTTATTTTCATACTGAAATTTGTTTATCTGTTCACCTGTTGAGGGACATTAGGATATTTTGAATTTTGTTCTATTGTGAGCTGGGCTGCTATGAACATTCTTGTACAAGTCATTTTTGTGCACACTCTTATTTATCCTTGATATCTACTTAAGAGTAAAATATCTAAGTAATAAGGTAGCTATAGTTTTAATTTTACTAAGAAATACTGATTTCCAAAGTGACTGTACAACTTCCTATTTCTATTAGCAGGGTATGAGATTTCCAGATGCCCCATATGTCAACACTTAATATTTTCAAACTTTATAGTTTTAGGTATTTTGATATGTGTATAAATAACATCTCCTTGTGACTTTGTTTTGCCTTTAGTTGACAGTTAATGAAGGTGATCATTTTTTTTCCATGTGTTTGTTGGCCTTTCACCTATCTTTTGTGAAATGTTTTGTGAAACTCATTGTCTATTTTAAAGGGACTCACTTTATTTTAGTATTGATTTGTAGAAATTCTTTTATTCAGGATATGAAACTTTTGTTATACATAAGTGTTGCACATTTTCTCCCAGTCTACTGTTTGCATTTTTATTTTCATAATGGTGTTGTTTTTGATTAGCAGAAGATTTTAGTTTTTATAATATGTTTCTTGTGAATTTGTTTCTCTTGTGGTTAGTATTTTTATGTCCTTTCTTTTTTTTAAATTTTATTTATTTGTTTGACAGAGAGAGAGATCACAAGTAGACAGAGAGGCAGGCAGACAGAGAGGAGGAAGCAGGCTTCCTGCTGAGCAGAGAAGCTGATGTGGGCTTTGACCCCAGGACCCTGAGATCATGACCTGAGCTGAAGGCAGAGGCTTAACCCACTAAGCCACCCAGGCGCCCTATTTTTATGTCCTTTCTAAAAAATCTCTGTTTCCTCTTCTATGATTTATTTCAAGTTAATTTTTGTGTATGGTATGGGTCACAGATACTATTTTCTATATAGACATTCAGTTCTAGCACCATTTGTTGAAAGGCTTTCCCATTAAGTTGACTAGATATCTTGGTTCTATTTTTGAGCTTTCCATTTTATTCCATGTTATACTGGCCTATCCTTACAAAAGAGTCACTCTGCATAAATTACTGTCATCTCTTAGTAAATCTTGAAATCATGTAGTTTAATTCGTTTGTTTTTTTTTTTTTAATTTATTTGAGAGAGAGTGTATGCAGGGAGGGGGGAAGAGCACAGAGAATCTCAGCCAGACTCCCCACTGAGCATTGAGCCCCAAATCAGGACCCTGAGATCATGACCTGTGCCACAATCAAAAGTCAGATGCTTAACCAACTGGGCCACCCAGGCACCCTTAATTCCTTGATTTTATCCTTTTTCCAAATTGTTTTGCATTTCTAGATATTTGACGGTGGATTTTAAAATTAGCTTATCAATTTCTACAAGAAATATTCCTAAAATTTTTATTTTGATTTCACTGAATCTATAGATCAATTTAGGGAGAATAGATACCTCAGTAATTTTGAACATTTTAAGCCATGAACATAGTATTTCTCTACACTATTTAGGTTTTTAATTTCTCACAGCATTTTGGTGAAGTTTTGTATGTCATTAACTTAAACTTACTCCTAGAATTTGATTTTTTTTAAAAGATTTTATTTATTTATTTGAAAGAGAGAAACACAGATAGAGAGGGAGCACAAGCTGAGGGAGTGAGAGGGGGAGAAGCAGGCCTCCCACCAAGCAGGGAGCCTGATGTGGGGCTCGATCCCGGGTCTCCGGGATCATGACCTGAGCCGAAGGCAGTCACTTAACCAACTGAGCCTCCCAGGCGCCACCTAGAATTTGATTTTTTGATGCTATATAAATGAAATTGTTTTGGATTATATTTTCAGTGAAGAAGTTCTATTCCTAATTTGTTAAGAGGTTTAATTATATGTGGGTGTCAAATTTTATCAAATATTTTTCTTTATATGTTTAGATGGTCATATTTTTATTAAGTTAATATAGTACATTATTCATTGCTTTTCCAATTCTAATTCAACTTTGTATTTCTTAGATAATCTCCACTCAATCACAGTTTATATATTTTGAAATCAATTTACTAAAACTTTGTAAAGATTATTTTTGTTTCGATTAATGATGGTTATTAGTTTGTAAATTTTTTTCATGTTTTCATATCAGGGTCTTGCTGGCCTCATAAAATCAGAATATTTAACCAATTATGCATTATAATTAATTAATTATATAGTATTAATATATTTATTAATTACATTTATAGCTCAATTACATATAATATATAACATAATATATTTATACAATATAGAATAATAATATATAAAATTATTAATATATGACATACTATATATGCATTTTGAAAAGACAAAGTGAACAGGAAAAGCTAATCCTATAAGATTACATGTAAGATGGTATTGATTATAAATCTGAATACTTTATATTTAACTACTTCACTACCCTTTGTCTATGTTAGTATTTACGTTTACATTTAAACATAGAGTAAGTTAATGTATAAGGCATGAAGTTGTATATAATAGTTAAACAATTTTATTTTTGCAATTTGAATTCTCACACAGAAAAATATAACTTAGACATGGTAAAATAGTTATTTATTCTCACCTCTTGACATTATTACAATTAAAGGCCTTTTTTCTACCCTTTGCTCCTTGACCCCCAATTAAGGGGAAAAAAATACCTGAAAAATAGAGAAAACCCTATTTCTACAAGGAAACATGAATAAAATATTATGAAGCAGCCCTGCTTAGTACTGCAATATCTTGAGCAAGATGGGAGACAGCATAAATGCTCTCGGGCACTTACCATCATAGTGTTCTCTGGAGCCAAATATAGAAGTCTGGCATTCTAAGCATCATCTGTCTAAAAGGCTCATCCAAATATCCATTGGCTATGGTGATGTGATTCAGGACCACAGAGAGATCAAAAGCAGACTAAGAATCTCCTTTGGAGTTGAGGTTCAACCATAGATTTTAAGGGTAGATAAGGACATCACAGGAGCATAGAAAGCAATTCAAGACTAGCCTGAGATTTTTCCTACCACAGCGATTCAGTTTTGAAATACAGGGAACAAAGTTCTAAGGGATAAACATACAGCCTCAAGAATTTGTACCCAGGTATATTTTACTCAACTATAATGGCAATACAGAAACATGTTTGAGCATGCAATATTGGAGATCAGAATAATAAGCTCAGCTTATGAAAAAATATCAGGACTATCAGGAACAAATCCAAGTTTAAAATCAGGAGTGAGGAGAAAAAAAAGAAATCATGGTAAAAGGAAAAGTGATAGGCATTAAATCTCCTAAACTCTAAAATTAAGATCAAATAATAACCATTATATTGATCATAAAACTTTTGACAAAGTAAACATATAAATACTAAATATATGTTTATAATATGTAAATATCAAAGATTGGGAGGGGAGTTTGAAGAAGGTATACTAATTTCCTTACTTTTCAGAACAGGAAGTCAATAGAATTTGTCTAAATTTGAAACATAAGGTTAAAAAAATTCTAGCATCATAAAAATATGTCTAATCTAATATATTGATTTCAGATTGCTCTTTTGGCAATTAAAGTCAGGTGGTGAAGCAACACTTATTCGAAGGTCAATATTTCTTAATTTCAATACAGATTTTGCCCCCTACCTTTGGCTAAGTGTAATTAAATTTTAATTTAAAAATCTAAGTAAGGGTAACATTGTAGTGTGATGACCATCTCTCCAAAATAACTTACATTTACTTATCATTTATTATTTAGATGGATATATTTACATAGACATCCCTAAAATATTAGTCCTTAAGTGTTGACAATGATTATTTTTGAGTCGTAAGATATGGAGTAATTTTGAAAATATTTTCTTGTGTAATTTTGAATTGTCCAATTTTTTATAATACTTATATAATATTTGCATTACTTATATATGAAAATCATCCTTCTAAAATTAATTATGAAAATGAAGGTAACAATATTTGGCTTAAAAATACAAATTGGAAACCACAGTGGTCAAAGGCTTTAAAAAATATATGTGTATAAAATAATACTCATAGAAAAAGGACAAAGAACAGCAACAAAAGGTGGAATGTCATTGACCAATACATTAAAAATAAATAATGCAGATTCTCTACTAATCAAAGAGATTCAAATTCAGATCAACTTTTCTTTCTCTTTTTAATCTGCCTCTAAAGGAGTATTGAGCTAGTGTCCTCACAATCTGGTGTTGGAAGTATAAATTGGTATAACTTATCTAAAATGCAATTTGGCAACATCTGTCTGAATTTTAAGCTGACAGTCTTCTAGAACTTCAGGAACTTCAGCCTGTAAAAGTACTCAGAATGTAAACAAGCACTAGTGAAAATAGATGATAGATACGTATTTCACTGTTATTGCTAGAAAAGAGAAACAAAAAATAATCTAAAAGTCCAGCAATAGAAGAGATATTAGTCTATGAGGAATAGTAGTTTCCATTTATTGAGCTTTCATAACACGCCCAGTTTTGGCAAGGGCTTTCCATATATGATCTCATTTTATCTTTATCATAACACAGGGAATAAGGATTATTGACATTTTTCACTTGAGAGATTGCCCATCTGAGAGATTAGGAGAAACCATAGTGGTGGAGACTACCAAAATCGTATGTGGTAAGATTTGGATGCAGCATTTAAAAATGAATGTTCTTCAATTTATATACTTCCTGCCTTTATATGAATATTGTGCATCCATTTTAAGGAGGGTTCCATTTTGTTGAGCCATCATTGAATTGACCTGTCCACAATGCTGGTCAAGTGTAAATGTCATTTTATTAAGATTTGGTTATAGAGATATAAAGTCTTGAAAAAATAAATGCCAACTTGTGGTTCTCAATTCCTCATTCTGGGAGCTTGGAAGTTGCCATCTATCTGAAGAGAAAGTAAAAAGTTGAACAGACTGAATAATTAACAACTCTTCTTGGATCCATAAGAAGATCTAAGAGGGGAAGACACAGGGCAAACTGCTGCCCACAAGTTTGGAGACACAGGCAGGTTGCTACAAGGAGTCATAGCTTATCAGAGTGAAGACTCAGGAGTGGAAACCTTCACAGGAACCAGTGCCTGGGTAGGAAAACTTGAACAGTAATTGAGTAACTGCTAGAGGCTCTCTGTAGACAACTCTGGGAGTTAAACATTCCAGAGAGACCCAGTCTTGGTGAGGAGGAAGCACCACAGTTTTGTGAGATTTACCTCTGGGAAATCGATCAGGTTTTTAAAATAAATATTGGAGAAAAATCTCATACTATTGGCAGAGGGAGAGGAAAAGGAGTCATTGTATAATACACTAGAACACTCTGAAATTCTTTTTTTTAAGTTTTTATTTATTTATTTGACAGAGAGAGAGAGAGAGAGAGAGAGAGAGCAAGAGAGGGAACACAAGCAGGGGGAGCTGAGCAGGGAGCCCAATTCAGGGTTCCATTCCAGAAGCCTAGGATCATGACCTGAGCCAAAGGCAGATGCTTAATGACTGAGTCACCCAGGTACCCCTAGAACACTCTGAAATTCTTAACAAGGCCCACTCTCCTGAGAAACTAATTAAACAGAGCCTAATCTGTGGTTTTATCAGATTCTAACTGAATGGGGAGCAGGGAAATAGCCAACTCCACCCATCCTGTCCCACCTAAGCAGGGAGAAAAATATCTAAGAAACACTTGTGATGTTCACAGTCCAGGGACACAGTCTTACTAAAAGACTGAGACTTAGTCACAGGACTGCAGAATGGTTCACCTCTCCCCCACAGCTCACCACCACATCACTAAAGGCCTGTTCACAGCAATTTCCTTTACCTGGTACAACATGTCTGGCCATCAGGAAAAAGTTAAAAGACATTTCAAAGAGCAAAAACAAAAAAACAATTTGAAGAGACTGAGCAAGCTTGAAAACCAGACATGGCAGGGATATTGTAATGATCACATCAGGAACTGAAAACAACTATGATTAACATGCTAAAGACTCTCATGTATAAAGTAGACAGAGCACAAGAACAGATGGACAATGTAAACAGAGAGATGGAAATCCTAAAAAAAAGAACCAAAAACACTCTAACAAAAAATGAAGAATGTCTTTGGTAGGCTCATTAGTAAACTAGACACAGCTGAGGAGAGAACCTCTGAGCTTGAGGACATCTCAATTGAATCCTTTAAAATGGAAATGCAGAGAACAGACTGAGAAAAATAGTACAGAATATGTAAGAACTGCAGAACAATTATAAAAGGTGTTGACATCTGCATAATGGGATCACCAGAAGCAGAAGAGAGAAAGGAACAGAAGAAATATTTGAAACAATGATGACTGAAGTTTTCCCCAAATTAAAAATTTGGTGTGTAGACATTTTTCACAATGCTATTTGTTTTTTCAGAAATATTATTTTTTATTATTAATATTTTTTTAAAGATGTGTTTATTTATTTTAGAGAAGGAGAGAGAGGAGAGAGTGTGTGAGCTAGGAGAGGGGCAGAGGGAGAGAAACAGACTCAACATGGGCTTGATGTCATGACCCTGAGATCATGACCGTAGCTGAAATCAAGAGTCAGATGCTTAACCCCCTGAGTCACCCAGGCAGCTTATTACTAAGTTTTTTATTTTAATTCCAGTATAGTTAACATAGTGTTATATTAATTTCAGATGTAAAATATAGTGATTCAGCAATTCTATACATTATTTCTGTGCTCATCATAACTGTATTCTTTATTCCCTTCACCAATTTCACCCATCCCCCCCACTGACCTCCACTCTAGTAATCATCAGATTATTTTTTATAATTAAGAGTCCGTATCTTGGTTTGCCTCTTTCTCTTTTTTTTCTTTGCTTGTTTGTTTGTTTTTTAAATTCCACATATGAGTGAATCATATGGTATTTGTCTTTTTCCGACTTATTTTGCTTAGCATTATGCTCTCTAGTTGCAACCATACTGCTGCAAATGGCAAGATGCCCTTCTTTTTTATGGCTGAGTAATATTTCATTACATATATAGTCCACATTTTCTTTATCCATTCTTCTATGGCTGCTTCTAAAATTTGGCTATTGTAAATAATGCTGCAGTAAACATAGGGATGCAGGTATCCCTTTGCATTAGTGTTTTTACTTTTGGGAGTTAAATATCTAGTAGTGCAATTATGGATTCATTGGGTAGTTCTATTTTTAGTTTTTTGAGAAAACTCCATACTATTTTCCAGAGTGACTGCACCTATTTGCATTCCCACCAACAGTGAATGAAGGTTCCTTTTTCTCTACATCCCAGTTGCTTCTTATGTTTTTTATTTCAGCCATTCTGATAGGTGTAAAGTAGATATCTCATTGTGGTTTTGATTTGCATTTCCCTCGTGATGAGTGATGTTGAGCATCTTTTCATGTGTCTGTTGGCCATCTGTATGTCTTCTTTGGAGAAATGTCTGTTCATGTCTTCTGCCCATTTTTAAATTGGATTATTTCTTTGTGGGGTGTTGAGTTGTATCAGTTCCTTATATATTTTTGATACTAACCCTCTCTCAGATATGTCATTTGCAAATACCTTCTCGTATTCAGTAGGTTGCCTTTTTGTTTCATTGCTTGTTTTCTTTGTTGTGCAGAAGTCTTTTATTCTAATGGAGTCTCAATAGTTTATTTTTGCTTTTAGAGACATACAGGAAAATCTTGCCTGGGCCAATGTCAGAGAAGTTACTGCTTGTGTTCTCGCCAAGAATTTTTATGGTTTCAGATCTCATATTTAGGTCTCTAACTCATTTCAGGTTTATCTTTGTGTAGTTAAAAGAAAGTGGCCCAGTTTCATTCTTTTGCATGTACTGTCCAGTTTTCCCAACATCTTCTGTTAAAGAGACTATCCTTTTTCCATTGCATAGTCTTTCCTCCTTTGTTGATGATTAATTGACCATATAATTGTGAATTTATTTCTGGATTTTCCATTCTGTTCTACTGCTCTGTGTGTCTCTTCTTGTGCCAGTATCATACTGTTTTGATTACTACAGCTTTGTAATATAACTTGAAGTCTGGAATTGTGAGACCTCCAGTTTTGTTTCTTTTTCAAGATAAGTTTGGCTACCTAGGGTCTTTTGTGGTTCAATATAAATTTTAGGATTATTTGTTCTAGTTCTGTGAAAAATGCTGTTAGTATTTTGATAGGAATTAAGTTAAATCTGTAGATAACTGGGCAGTATAGACATTTTAACAGTATTTTTTCTTTCAATCCAGGAGCATGAAATGTCTTTTCAGTGTTTGTGTCTTCTTTGTTTTTTTCATCAATGTTTTATAATTTCAGAGTATAGGTCTTTTACTTCTTTGGTTAAGTTTATTCCTACATGTTCAAAAATATTATTCTAAATTTTCATAATAAAACATTTCATATGAATCTACACTCATTAAGAATTTTCAAAGCATATATAATGATTTAGGAAAATACATAAAATATTAAATTAAGTGGGAAATGAACAAAATATTTTACATCTCAGTTCTATCTTTTGATACAGAGAAATATCAGAAAAAAAAGACAGACATAAATAAAACATCTTAACATGGTATCAAAGTGGGTTTGTATATAATTTTTACTTTTTCTTCATATCTTTCTTTTTGAAATTTTGTAACACATATTTCCATCATTAGAATAATAGGACACTTTCAAAGAAGAGGATATTATGTGAGAATATTATGAAACAGATGCACAACAGCCAAAAACTATCATCTTTCAATAAAAGTGCCATTGCAATGAGGTGGAAGAGTGGCTAATCTGTTCTATAGTGGTTCTGTGTCCGTTCACAAGCCATATGAAAAATAGTTTGGTTCATAACTCCATACTCACAAAAAATATCAATTATAGGTGAGATAGGTAAAAAGTAAAATAAAAAACAATTTCACCTAATAGAAGTGTAATGGAAGCCAATTTTTTAAAATTAATTAATTTATTTTCAGTGTTCCAAGATTCATTGTTTATGCCCCACACCCAGTGCTCCATGCAGTACGTGCCCTCAGTACCCACCACCAGGTTCACCCATCCCTCCCCCCCTTCCCTCCAAGACCCTCAGTTTGTTTCCGTGTCCAAAGTCTCTTATGTTTCATTTCCCTCCTCAATTTACCCTACTTTCCATTTCCCTTCCTTCTCCTACTATCCTCTGTATTACTCCTTATGCAGCACAAGTAAGTGAAATTATGTGATACTTGACTTTCTCTACTTGGCTTATTTCACTCAGCATAATCTCTTCCAATCCAGTCCATGTTGCTACAAAAGTTGGGTATTCATCCTTTCTGGTGGATGGAAGCCAATTTTTGTCAAGGTGTAACCCACATACCATACAGTCTGCCGTTTAAATTATATGATTCAGTATTTTTTAATTCTCTTCACACAGTTGTGGAACCATCACCACAATCAACCATTTTGGAAAACTAATGGCATACATGTCCACCAAGATATATGTAAAAGAATACTCATTTAAATACAATTCATAGTTACCAATAACATTCATCAGTCCCATGGATAATCATATAATGATACATTCACCAATGCAATATTAAATAGTCATGGAAAAAAACAGATAGCACATCTAGGCAGAAATATATATTGCATTCACAGACATAACATTCAGGAAAATAAGCCATCGGTGGAAGTGTATCAATGGCATTAGCCCATTTGTATGAATCAGGAAGAGAAGCAAATAAATCTGTGGAATAGGTGCCATCCAATGGGTATTTTGTGGAGGGTATTGAGTGGGAGAGCACAAGAGTGAGCATTTCAGGCTGCTGGGAATTTTCTATGTCTTTAACTGCGTGATGCTTGCCCAAGAGTAGGCATATGGAACATTTCATCAGGTGTTGCACCTAAAGTTTGTGCATTTTATTGCGTGAGCATAATACTTCAATGCAATTTTTGAAAATTTAAGGAGTATAATATGAGGCAGTGAAAGATTCCCATAAGTCAAACAACCTAGCAGTGATGGGAATAAAAATTTAATGATATAGAAGATCAGTCTTTTCAAGGAAATAAAGATTACTTGGACTAGAGCATGATACAGACTTTTCTAAGCAGTTTTAGTCATCATTTTTTAGTTGATTTGGTTTGGATTTAAATTATTTTTATATCATGGCAGTTTTGATAGCTAAATTGCCTTCATGATTTGAAATCTCCAGATATATTTAAGGACAGGTAGAAAATAATTGCTATAATGAGTAAAAAAGAACTCTTTCTGCCTTGAGCTTACAAAGATAAGAGGGCATTTAATGGAGCTTTTCGTTTAACTTTAAAAGCACTCTGCATGGGGAAACCCTCTTTCCATATAATTTAATGATCCAGGAAGGGTTTTCATGAATGGCAAACTAGTGTGCTATGTATAGGGTAGAAAAGAAGCAGAAGGAGTAAGTGGATTGGATTACACCATAAAAGAGGTGGTAATGTTTACCCTATCAGAACTGGGCTAGAAAAAGACAAAGTGAAGGTAAAGAAATACACATTAGGTATGACAGAAAAAGAGTAGCTTCTTACACATGACCAGACCGGGAAGGAAAAAAAATGAAGTAGGTAAGATTCTTTACAAAACCCCAAGAAGATATCTGGCCAGTTTCCTCTGTTCTGTGAGGCAAATCTCATTCACATCATTTTGGTAAATGTATGATATATATATAGAGAGAGATATATATAGATAGATAGATATAATCAAATCCTCTGATCAGTATTTTTCTTTACATTAACTCTTTTTTTATATAAATCAGTTATACTTTTGTTAAGCAATACTGTAAGAAATGATATTTTGGGGTTGCTACATTATTAATATTTAGTCAAATATATATATAATTACTAATATTTAAAAACAATATATAGGTATAATCTGAAAGTCTCTCTCACATCACCAGTAGTATAAGTACCATCATTTTGAATAACATTGCCTTAAGGGATGCCAGATGGCACACTTAATCTCAAAGTGTGGCCTTTAAAATAGGAAACCTATTGTGGTATCTGAAGTTACCACCAAGAAAGCAAAATCTTTGCATTAAGACAGTACCTTTTAAAGGTCCTAGATTGGAAAATGTGTATGTCAACAGAGAGGGAAAAGTCATTATCAGATGTAATTAAAGTCACTCTTACCCCTCGTATAGAACAGGGCTCTCAGGGAATGGACTACTAGATACTCACATTTTGATATTTGAGGCAGGGAGATCATAGACCCTGGTATAGGGTTGGACAGAGTTAGAGAAGACGGTGAAAATATCAGGAGAGATAGATAGATGATGATAGATAGATAGATAGATAGATAGATAGATAGATAGATAGATAGAGCGGGCCAAGGAGAAGCAATCATAATGTCAAGGGAAGTTTCAAAATCCAGTCTGGCTATGTTCCAAACATCAGTGAATAAGACACATTGGTAATGTGGGATGGAATGGAACAGAATATCAATCACATCTATATGGTCAATTGGTTATGACAAAATTACCAACACAATTAAATGGACAAAGGATATTCATTTCAACAAATGATGCTGAATTAACTAGATAATTTGTAGGGAAAAAATGAAACTTGGCCATTATTGACGCTATATACAAAAAGTAACTCAAAATAAATCATTGTCATAAGGGTAAACTTAAAATTATAAAACTTTGAGAATAAAACAGGAAATGATCTTTGTGATTTTTGGCTGAGCAAAGATTGCTTACAACATAAAAATCATGAACCATTAGAGAAAAACTGGGTAAATTGGACTGCATCAATTTTTTTTTCCAGAAAGCTCTTACAAAGGCATTTAAGAAAACTAAAAGGCAAGCCACAGAGTGAAGAAATACTTCCAACACATATTATCAGACAAAGGACTTTTTCTGGAATGCATAAAAACCTCTTGCAACTCATAAGAAGGCACACAACCTAATAAAATATGGGCAAAAATTTAAATAGAGATTTCACTAAAGAAGATATGCAAATGACCAACAAGCACATGAAAAGATACTCAATATCATTAGTCATTAGGGAAATGCAAACTAAAACCACAAAGACATACCAGTACATACTGCTGGGCAAGGGGAACTGGAGTATCCTGATTTAACTTTTGGAGGATTTTTTTCTTGCATTTTTAACAGCAAGTCTTTTCAATTTTCAAGGGCAGATGTAAGCAGGAATCATTAACAAGCCAACCCAAAGAGGGGAGAGGGTACATGATTTCATCATGCAAATTAAAAAAAATGGTAATTCTAAAGATGCTGTTTTTCATCTTTTCCATTATGAACTTGGGAGAAGTGGGGTGCTCTGTTTTGTGCGCCATTGCAGGCTGGGATAATGGGCTCCCCTGGGTCCTACCTCAGTGATGCTGCCTTGCTCTGTCAGGCAGGGAAACAAAGACTTGCATCCCTGGCTTTGTCATATCCATGCCTGAAGATGATATTATGTAGGTGGTTCTGGAGATATGGGGATTTAAGTTCCCAATAATTATCTCAGAGAAGTGGGATTTTGTGAGATCGAGAGGAGAGAGAAGATAAAGGCTATTACTGAATAAATGTCCTGCTTCTGTTGTTGGGATAGATACATCATCATCCCAGCTGTCACCAGTCACCACTAAATGAGCATGTGTTTGTCACGCTTCATTTAGCAGGCTTTCGGTACTGCTGAGCTCGAGCCTGGCCAGGATTATAGACTATTTAAAGCCTCTAGACCAGAGTTCATAATAAATCCCCCCACGAAGCTAGAGCCAGTGGTGAAGGGAGCCAGGTTATTGCAAGGCTTTGTGAAAAGGATAAAGGTAGAATTGATAATGCAGAAAGGGAATAGGGAAAGGAAAGGAGTAAGGCAGGCCTCTTGGAGGTCTTTAATCTGCATTGGATTTTTTTCTATGCTCCACTAGCTACAGGCAAATCAGTATCATCAGTTCCATAATTACCAAAAACAACAACCAATAAAAGCAATGGAAACTCTAAGAGTCCGGGGAACTGGGAGGTGTTTTGCAAGGGGACCTGGGGCAGGAAGCAAAGGCACTATTCAGCCTTGGGGTTGTTACAACTCCACTAGTGTATAAGCATATGCTTGCAATTGATAGAAAAAAGCTGTGGCATGGGAAAAGTTTGGTCCTTTCCTTGCCATCACTTAGAATGTGTAGGTACCTATTGTAAAAGCCGGGAAAATACATGTACCAAGCAGCTGATCTCATCCTGAATGGCCTTCTCAGCAGTATGAGTTCGGAGAAACACTCACTCAAACCTGTTTTCCTTTCATCTGCCCTGTGATGGGATGTCAACACCAAAAAATGATGTAGAGAATCCAAAAGTGGAAGAAAATTCTAGCATGCTTGCTAGAGAATGCAGATGGATATCATATTCTAGTCTATGAAGCAGCAGGGAAGACAGGTAACAATGACATGGCAGGAATTCGCAAAGCTAGGTAAACTATGGGCTGTTCAAATGAAGCCAGCGTAGAGAGAGATGTGTAAGGAATGGATAAGGCATAACATGCCAAAAGGAGAGAATGTGAGGGTGCCTGGAGAGGTCAGATTATAAAAGGGCTTCAGATCCATCCTATGGAGTTGCAACTTTATGCTGAGGATAATGGAGAGACATGGGAGATTTTTAAGATATTGAAGGATCTTAAGAGTGTTATAAAGAGATTATTGTACCTACAGTATGGAAAATAAGCTGGGAGGGAGTAAAACAAAAGGCAGAGAGGTTGGTGAGATGGTTATACTGGTCCAGACCAATTATGATGAACTGTCCTCCTGAAGAAACAAAGGTGGAGAAATGGGAAAAAATGTGGATGGATTCCTTGAGTCAGTGTTGGCATGGAAGTGTGATTAGTTGACTGGTTACTGTGTTTCCCTGCTTTGCTGTTTGAAGTATGATGAACAGTGCAGTATATCAGCCCAACTCACTCTCATTCATGGAAAGTCTAATACTTGTTGCTAAAGTCTCCATTCATTGGTATGTCCAAGAATCCTTAGGGAGCATCCTCATGCTTGAATTTGAATTTGAAAGACTATTGGTACCATTATGAGAAGTTAGATCATCTACTCTAGGAGGATTGATAATGCCACTGGTTTTACTTCCAGTACCAGAGGCCTGGGGATTGCAGATGAAATCTAGTCAAGAAAGATTATCCTGCCTCCATGGTACAGCTACTGTCACCTTTGTGTGATCCCCTGTTGTGTCCAAAGCAATGTAAGTACTTGCTCTATCACAACCATTGGTGCAAACCCCTTCTGAAGCTACAATTTTTTTTTTCTTAGTCTTTCACAAACCCCAGTGGTAATTTGCTCAGCAAAGAATGTACCCGACAAAATTGTCCTGAACTTCCAACATTAAATTTATGTAGATCCCATCACATTGTTTCTTCCTTAGGGTGTCAGAATGCCCCAATAAAGTAGGATGGAAGAGTCTCTCTTCTCTGCCATCTTTGGAGGCCAGAGCCACCATTTTTGTACAACATCCGTGTCCTAGGTCAAGTTCCCAGAAACTGACCCTGAGCTGATGATTTTGTGAAAATGACTTATTTAAAAAGTGCATCTAGGGGAAAAGTATAAGGGAGTAGAGCAGGGAAAAAGGTAGAAGCCAAGCAAGGATGCAGCTTCAGGTGAAGCCTCAGTTTTAGCCTAATCCTACAAGGAGCTATGGATTAAGTTACATCTCAGAATTTTCCTCCACTCAGGGCAAAGGAGTTGGGCTTTCCTACTTGTTGTCCAAAGCCCATTCCAGGGGATATAAACTACCAGGCACTTCCTGATCTCTGCTGGTGATGTGGGCAGAGAAGTTTCAGTAGCCAAAGGACAGTCGTGCAGGTGTCTGCAGGTGTGAGCCTTAGGGAACAGATCTGAGGAATGGGAACACACAGAGTGTGAGACGGACCTGAGGGGAACTGGGGAGAACATCAGCCATCCTCAAATTATACCTAGTTTTGTAATCTTCTCAAGCTTTTATCATGGATGACTCATTGCATTAACTGAATCTGGGGTTTCTCTCATGCCCGTTTTTTTTCTATCTAATCACATTCTAAGATTTCGAACTTAAAGGGAGAAGGTGAGGGACCCTTGATTCCTCCCCTTCCCAAAACCATGAATTCTTTATGCAAATTTCCTTAGCACCTTCAATCTCTACATTTCAGTATTGTCTCTCTCCTATATGTCCAACATTTACGTTTCCACCTCATCAGAGATTCTGTTACTGTTAAATCTGCGAATAAGGAAAGATCCAGAATGATACCCAGGATTTTTACTTCATTTATTGGGTTTCATTTCAGAGCATTGGCTTCTCTGGGCATGAGTCTGAGCTCCTTGTGGGCAATTTCTCTGGTTCACGCAGTGTGCAGGGCAAGGGATTGACATTGGGTAATACTGTTGGGTTTCCTGAAGAGCATAAAAGAGTTGTAAGTGAACTTTAGAGAGGACCTTCAGCCCAGATTCTTTTCTGAAACTAAAGACATAAAAGAAACTCAGGTGTATTTATTGTTCTAAGGTACACAGTTCCTACAATCATAGAGTGATAGAGCTCTATCAGAACTATGGGATTGTTCAGTTATCCCCTTTATGGTACAAAGCAAGAAACCAAAACCCGGAAGCTGAGTGACCCATGCACTGGTTGCTTAGTTAGTTAGTTGCACGACCAATGCTGTGGAATCAGAGTCTTACGGTTTCTATCAAGGTAAATACATTCCTGAGTATAAAAATGAAAATGGATCCTAAAATTGTCTAGATTTTCTTTCCCCAAATTCACCATTTTATTCCATTCCTCCAATCTTTCATGAAAATCTTTGAAACTTTTTAAATTAATTTCTGTTTGCCTCACAAACCATGGTCTAAATATATGGAGTTATTTTATGCTGTTTGTAGTTGTCAATTACTCTATAAATATTGACTATCGTTATGAGCCCAAAAGAGTTCAAAAAAATACTCTTTCCAGGAAAGTTGAGGCCAAATGTAAGTGCATATTCCAATAAATATGATGACGACAAAAACACATCTTCCTGGCACTAGTATGCCAGCATGTGCAATCACCTCAGCTCAGGAGACAGATGTGCTACTTAGGTTCAATTCCTGGTATTCCTAATACCACCCTTTCTTAGCTCTGTGGCCTGGGACAAGTTTTTTTTAATCTTTCTAACTTCTAATTTCTACAAAAATGTGTACAATAACAGTCTTGCTGATAGAGTTGTATAGCAGTAATAATTAACATTGTGTGTAAATCCCTTAGCATGATACTTAGAATACAAACATCCTGATAGTTCTTCTTATTATTGACTTTATTTAACATTTTTCATTATTGAGATATAACTGATACCTCATAAAATTATTTTGAATTCAGTATTGTTTAGAATATTTCACAAAGTTTTGCAATCATCGTCATTCTCTAATTCCAGAACATTTTCATCATCTGTATAAAAGCTACCATGTCCTTTAATAGTGGTTCCCCTTCTTCCATTCCCGCTAGCCTCTAGTACCTAGTAATTTACCTTCTGTATTTATAGATTTACCGATTCTAGACATTTCATATGAATGGAATTATACAATATGTGACTTTTTGTGTCTGGCTTCTTTCACTTAACATTATGCGTTCAAGTGTCACCCATGTTGTACTATGTATCAGTACTTCTTTCCTTTCTATGGCTAAATAATATTCCATCCTATGGCTATATCATGTTTTATTTATCCACTCATAAAGTGATGGACATTTCAGTTGTTTGCCCTTTTGGCATTATGACTAATGCTGCTGTGAACATCTATGTACAAGTTTTTGTGTGGATACATATTTTCAGTTCTCTTGAGTATATTCCTAGGAGTGGAAATACTAGGTCGTATGCTAATTCTATGACTGTTTTAAAGAAGCGAAAAGCTGTTTTTTCAGAATGGCTGCACTGTCTTACATTTCTACCAATAGTGTAGAGGATTATAATTTATTCAATTTCTGTTCAACATTTTTATTATCTTTGCTTTTGATTATAACCATTCTAGTGTATGTGAACTGGTATCATATGATGATTTTGACTTGCGTTTCTTTAATGATTAATGATCTTGAGCATCTTTTCATGTCCTTATTGGCCATTTGTATATCTTCTTTGAAAAGCTGTCTGTTCAAATATTTTTCCCATTTTAAATTGTGTTTGTTTTTCTTTTCATGGTTGAATTGTAAGAATTCACAGTTTATTGGGTATTAATCTGCAAACATAAATTTGCAAACACAAAGAAGAAATATAGACAAATAACTGCTTGTTTGAATTTATATTCTAATGCAGTTATAGATAACAAAAAAAGGCAAGCAAGAAAAATGTCTGAGAATAATAAATGTTATAGAGGAAAGAAAAGGGGGAATAAAACAGTGATAGGCAGAGTGGGGACAACATAAGCTGTGGTAGAAAGAGAAAGATACACTTTCAGCTTTCAGTTGAAACTTATAGCAATAGAACTAATATATCATGGAAAGATAAGCTACTACTGAAAAGATTGAACAAGATTTCAGTAACATGAGCAAAAGAAGAAAACTGTACTCCAAAATAAAGTGTTATCCTAGCTGAAAAGGACCCTTATAGCTTAGTCACATTGTTGGTAGAAATTTTGATCAAGTTGGCCCAAAATCTGCAATTATATGACAATGTGTAATTTTTGCCCCAGATTCCTTTCACATGTTATTATGTAGGCAAAATTTGCCTTGATATATTTCGAAAAAAAAAATATTGTACCTCTGGAATTCAGGGCCCTTACAGTGCTTTTTCCAGCTTATCAGTAAGTACATATTTATTAAGTATACAAAATTCAAGGCTAGTCCCCACTCGTTTATAGTAATGAGGCCAAAGGGTAGGGTATAACTTAAACTTATCCCCTTTATTAAGAATAGATGGCATGGGAAAAAAAAAATCAGGCTTCAAAAACGGTAGAGATAAGTTCTATGCTCCTAATGTTGAACTTACTTTGAGATCATTTTCCAAAGCAAATCCATAAAATATGAGGGGACTGTATTTCCTATTTGCAAACAATGCATAAAACATAAAATAACGAGCACAGTATTCACATTTTAAAAATGCAATTTGGAATGTAGTGCTCCCTTGCTTGTTTTGGAGCCAGCTGCCAGAG